>JAMKCH010034782.1:0-34138 GCA_023653785.1 Ophioderma brevispina
TGCTCTTCAGATTATAATTGATCTTTCCTATTCAACACAGTAGTAATCTTTCCTCCAGTATTCAGAGGGAGGGGGAGGAATAAGCCTTATTATGACACGACTGCGACCGTAGAGAATTTTATAATTTCAAAAACACGGTTACAGGTGGCAGCCTATCTTCCAAACCGGGGACGCTATTAGGTTAAAATAGAAATTCTGTGGTTCTGAACGGGACCTACTAAAAAAGCCAGACAAAACCTCGGGCTTACGCAGTGGAGAGTGTGTGCAACATTTTGCCAAAGTCTTCGATAATTTGATCCTTCTGCAAACGAGTCAGTGTTGTGGCCAGGTCCTTCTTGCCGTTAAAACCTATATATTTGATTAGAACCTATCTCAAAAGGCAAAGTGGGCAATTATTGTTTCAAAAACTTATCAAAATGCACCATCAAACATCTTTATACTCTCGTCTTCCCAAATCGCCTTGTCTTCCAATTTCGCTGCTGCGCAGAATTCGTAGTTTTTTCGATTAACAACCACTTTCCAACTACGTCAAGAGATGGCGTTAATTCCAATAATGAAATGATCAGACGATGGCGGGCCAAGTCTAATTCAACATACGTAAACGGAAAGAGATTAAATTTGATCTTTCTAGTGCATAGTGATTATAAGTTTAATACAAGTACCCATATATTACATTTATATTTTTTGATGTTATTAACGTTTGTACATTATTTATGGTTGCATTTCCGTGTCATGTTGTATTTACCATGCCTAACTTTTTATATTCTACGCTCAAATTGAGCGTAGCATATAGCTCTCTTGGAGCATGGAAATTGATTCCCCGTATTTATAATGATTATAAGATTTTTATGCAAGAATTTGTAATCTTTTGTCCTCTTCTGAAACTCGGAAATTTCTGACAAAAAATCGATAACGGCCTAGACCAAAAATATTACCAGCTTGTGATTTTTTTTACTAGGAAAGATTATTTAAAAGAGTAGGAGAGGAGGCCTATAATACGTTTAACATGTGTGGGGATTTCTCTGCGAATGGGCTTAAATAATTGTCACTATGTTATAGTAGCAAAGTCCTTGATTTTCCAAAAAGAGTTAATCCCTGATTTGGAAAGTCATAACTCTGCTCTGAACATTTTGGTGCAAAGGCATTGGTGAACCACTGCCTTCACGAGGCAGAAAATAATAGCCATAGGCCTCTATCCTAGACAAAAATATTACCAAGCTGAAAATTTAGGGAAAAAATTCGTGTGCTTAACACTTAACTGAATAAGGGGGGGGGGGAGCCCTAGGTACCATTTTTTGTTTTTCAGACGGCGATTTTTAACGCGCAATATATTTGGATTATATTTTTGTATCGTCTAAACTTTAGTTGCGCTTACATTGGTGCCAAAAAAAAAATCAAAATCCGTTGCGTCGTTTTTGCGTTAATAGCATGGGTTTCCCCTTTCCCCCCCTAGGGAGCTCCCCCCTTATGAGAACGGAAGGGCTACAAAATGAAAAATCTTATTCGAGTTACTGTGATTTGATTTTCATATTGGATACACCTAGTGAATAAACAAAAGTAAATAATTAATTTAAAAATATAAAAAAAGAACAAATTAAAAAAAGAAAAATTTATAACATTTTATTGTAGCGTTTTACTGTAGGAACCTGTGGGAAATTATACAAGTAACCCTAAAAAATATATAATGCATGAGACATTTATGTTTGTGATTAATATGGTAATATTATAGTTCATCTTCACACAATGGCCTACTTTATTTCCAAGATTGTTTGATTGATTTACTTTGTTTATGTCACTAGGTGTAGGCATTTTGAATCAGAATCACGATTAAACAAACTGAATAGAGTTATTAAACTCTATTAAGATTTTTTTAATTTTGTATGGGATTCCTTAGTGCCTGGGGGGGGGGGGGGGGCTCCTAGGGAGGGACCCATTGCTAATTAACGCAAAAAAACGACGCGATGGATTGAATTGTTTTGCCACCAATGCAAGCCGCAACTAAAGTTAGACAATACAAAACTATTAAACAAATATATTGCAGCGTTTAAAAAACCGCCGGCCGAAAAAAAAAAAATGGGTCCCTAGGAACCCCCCCCCCCTTATGCAGTTAAGTGTTAAGTGTTTTATATTTTTTTTTGCCTCTTTTGTTTGGTCGTTGTTACAAAATAAATAAATAAATAAATAACAATAATTATAATATTTCCTTTTAAAGGCTCACTTCTCTGCAGACAGACAAGGTGCTGACTTACTGCCAGGTTACCCGCATTTATCAAAACTTGAAAGCATGCAGTCATCAGCCCACAGACCATTCTATGTAGCCCGTACGCAGGGGGGGGAGGGCTGCGGGGGTGCAGTTCGGCACCCCCAAATTTCCACAAAAAAGGGGGAAAAGAGGTCCCGCTTTTTGCAAATTTTTTTGATAAAAAGGTCCAAAATCAGAGAAAAGATATGACAAACAAAAGTCCACAATTTGGTGAGAGATATTCAAAAATGTCCAAAAAACCCAACACCCCGGACAAGTACAGTCTCCACGCCAGACCCGGCGCACTGCGACCGCTACACCCAATTGTTTCAAAAAAATGGTCCACTTTTCAAGACCGCCAAACCCCCGTAAAAAAATCCTGTGTACGGCCCCCTGGCTATTTTACGTGCTAAATCCCGGATAATCCACCTTTCACTAGTGCAGATCAATGTCTACTATACACGTCTGAAAGAAGTACACATGTATGATGCTTTTTTTACAATTTAAAAATGTTGTCAAAAATGCTAGATACCTGTAATTATGGAAAGGCATTTGCCTGTGTGATCTGCTTGTTTTAACTGTTTTGACAAAATGTTAAATCCCAAATTGTTTTCAAATTGGGAAAGTGATTTCAGAAGGTCCATTTCATTATGTTGAATATTTTTCTATGCCATTGTGTCACTGTATAAAGTATGAGCGTCCCGGCAGTGGCGTAAATTTCTTTGACATCGGGGGATGGGGTTGATGAAAATTTATGAAGAAAACGGGGTGGTTTGTGATTGAAAGAATCCATTATAAGTCTTGGCCAATCCAAGTTAAGAATCACCGTTCCCGCCACCAAAACGGCGCACCAGGGGTGACGCGTAGACACGTTCACGGTTATGGCCGCTCCATGTATCAAATCATGGCGAGCTTTTCCCGCGCATGTCGAGTTTCACGCGCTGTGTATCGAGTTTCTCGTAGTCAGGTGGATGGACAGTTAGGCACACAACCTGAGGATGGAAATGGAGTACAAGCCCAGAGAGAAGTACAGAATTTTCTATTGATAGATTTTTGTTTATTAGAAGATAAGCCAATAATTTTTGGGGGTGTGCAAAATTTGGTTGCAGTGGATTTGTGAACAATCCCAATATGGCGCTAACCATGTCCAAACCACTAACATCCTTATAGTGTTCCGATAAAAGCAAATATTCTCCGGTGAATCCGGTGTTTTAAGCACGAAGAAGGTTGATAATGTAATTTATCAATCTACATTGCCACAAAAAATCCAATATGGCGCTCAAAAGTCAAATTGCGCTCGGAATCATTAACGTGATCTTAATCCTCATTATTCCTATTTATGCTACATGAATACATACTGAAACACCTAAAACACGTTTGCAGTGTTCAAAATATGTTTACAATTGATCACACTATGCAAATGTTACTTTAACACCTCCAGAATGAATTTCCAATGCATCCGGCACGTAAAGTATCTGCACATTTTGCATTGGAGGCGTAAATCCAGTGTCTGTATGCATGCGTTATGCTTTCCACTTATGAGATACATGTATTGATCACTAGGAAAATCTTATTTGGCATTTCTTGTAATGGAGGATTTTCCAAAATTAAGATGGCAGGCCATACAGCCGCCTTTAAAATTGTTAAAACATACATTATATGTGATTATAGGTAGTTACATCAACTACTTATTATTATAAAGTTGTAAATAGGTGTGGGATCTAAGAATTTGACCCCCCATTTGCCATTCTTATCTGGAATTTTATTCTTTAACATGCAAAAATGTGAAGATAGGATGCCCAATGGGGCTGCTTTTTACCTTCCTTAAAACTTATAAATTACGATACATCTGTATTGTATTAGTTAAAACACCCAAAATCGATATTTAAGTTTAAAATTAAATGTATGAAATGTATGTCTTTGAGCATTTTAATGACCCGTATCTGGTATATTTGTTTGACAACATGCTTAACACTCAAAATGACTGCCAATTATTATGAATATATGACAATGTTAGGTTTTTTTTAAAGATCTTAAAGGCAGTCATGGGTACTGCCATCTGATGGTAAGCGTGTTAACACACTTGATGAAATGTCAGATACGAGTTCTTACTGGGTAAGGATAGAGCCCAGAATTATGCCTCTACATCACAAATACTTGTGAGTTCTGAGTCAATTGCTTGATTTCTAGGGCATATGGTTTTTGGATCACACTTGGTTAACCTAGGTGTCCTGTTTTTGTATGTTATGTTCTGCTTCGTTTGTCGGTCCTTGTCCCATTTGATTCATTGACTTCAAACGTTGTTCTTTATAAGTAGGGGAGGATCAAACACTAAAGCCCACCTGGGGGTTATTTTGATCTTTCCTCGTTTTCAGGACTGCCCTTATGATACTCCTAAATTGTTCCTCTATATGCTATTGCCATGTTCAACTTATTTTTATTTTCATTATTATATCATTGATCCGAGTGTGATTTGATACACATTTCGGTGTTCATATTATCTAACAAGAATCATGTATATATAACATAATTACAAGGATCATGAATTGTTATTTTTTGTCTTAAAGACTGGTTATTTTCTTATCTTATGCTTGTATTATTTGTTATATGAAACATAATCTGAATTAAATAAAAGTTCTGAATTGAAAAGTTCTGAACTGGTAGCCATATTGGATTTGATGGTAATGTTGTGATCCTACTCACGTCAATAACCGTCAAAAGATTCCTGGAGTTTTAAAAACGGTCTGAGCATAATAAAATTATGCCATTTGAATGAATTGAGAGTGATGATAGCGGCCCATATTGGATTTCTAGAAAAACAATGCCACTGAACGAAATTATACCACCCTCAGAGTTATGGGCTTAGTCCTCAAAACAAAAAATGATGGATTAGAATAAGTTGTATTCCTTAAGTGGTGCCTAGTCACTCGGCTACCAAATTTTTTTCGGGGGTTTCCGTAAAAATTTCGGGGGCAGTGTTATACCAGTTGTTCTTGACTGGCCTCTGTGGTCTAAACACTTTTTAATTGGGATGTCCCCTGCGGGTGGCGACCCGACTCTGTACTACCATGCGGGTCCGTGGAACTTGAGCGTGTGTGTGTTATTAGAGGGACTCTCGTTCCAATGAGACTCTAATTCAGTGTCCGTTTAATTGCTTGCTAAGATGCGGTTCCACTGTGGGTCTTTTTCGGAACACCCAAAATCTTTCAATGACCTAGAGGGATAATACACCAACCTAACGGATCATGCAAAAAGGGGAGGTAGTGGTATTATTCTTGTGTAGATATGGGAACATTGTTACTAACATCAGACAGGCTTCGCCCGTGGCCCGTGATTTTTATAGTGGCCCATTGATGGCATTTGGAGTTAAGGATATGGTGGATTATTATTTTATCCTTATTTCCTATTTCTCTGCCTTGGGCTGAAGGTGTTCATCCTTTGCGTGACTACAGAAAATATTTTCAAGGAGGATATTTGAGGGGTATCTTGATTCATTGGATCAATTTTTGATTCCCTTCCTGTCTGTGGCTTGGGCTTGACTTTCGGGGTTTATTTGATGGTATCGCTCCTCCAGCAATTTATCAGTTCATTGAGATTCTGAACTCGAAGGTCTGTTTTCTCTTCTCAAGGAACTTGTCAGTTTGTCTCTTTTTTTCAGATTGACCTTTTCAAAACTATTTGGTTCTTCTCTTCTCCGTCTTGTGTTGATTGAGAGAAGGGGGGGGGGGAGGGCGAGGCAGTTGGATGACCCTCTAAACGGAATATTTGCCCATGGTAGACATGGATGCGGGCTAAGTTCTCATTGACGATTGATATTTTGCTTATGAACTGGGCCGGTTGTAAAGAAACTTAGTGTCCTAGCTACCATAGCAACATTTACGGACACGGTATTATATTGTCACCGGCATGCCCTATGCGTTGTTAGCGTCCCTTGACACCGGTTTTGTTAAAGCAAACTTTTCCAGTTCTGGTTCCGTTCATCCGAGTCCTCACGTTGCGGCACGTTCGGGTGAAGTTTCGGCCGCCGTACTTACGCTTATTTCCGTTCCCCGTCTGCCTCCGTTGTTCACCTCAGAGGATAAGCTTGCCGCCTTCTAGAAGCACATCCGATTCGTGGGTTCGGCTAGAAATGTTCACGATGACACACGGTGTTCCGGTCGATACTGCAGTAGGGTGTCGACGCACCTCCGAGTGTCATTACACTCAACCACAACCTGGTTAATTGGTGGTTAATTACCTCCATTCAGCTCTACATTCCGGCTCATCAGCACAATGCGATTATGGCTAATTGTGCTTTAATGGTCACTATTTAATGACCTCTTTTAGGACTTGAGAACTTCCTTCCCCGATTGTTGGTCTTGGGGGCTTCTGTGATCGGCTAAGCTGTCGTGTCAAGGAGACTTTGGAGGCGAATTAGACCTCTTGTTCTTTTCACTATGAGGAGGAGGCCCTCCTCTTATAAGAATCCCAAGGGCCTCCCATATTACGAGGTGTATTGTTGTGTAGGGGTATCTTTTCTTATATCGTGCCAACTTCCGACACAGGTTGTTAGCAAAGGAAGTGATGGCGCTTTTACTCTTTGCAGATATATTGGCATCCATATATCTAGTGGCTAGATTGAAAGGTGCTTATAAAGCACTGCATGTGTCCCGTGGGCGTGCGTTCTAGTTCAGTCACCGGATACTGTTTCGCTGACGCTATTTCCATTCTACTGTCTAAAGAGTAAGTTCTCTTCGAGAAAGTGCGTGTTGCTTCGCTAGAAGGCTATTTCTGATATTATCTACCTTCCTGGCGGTTTCTAAGCGTCGACATATTTTGAGTCTTTAACTGTGGAGGTCCTTTCGACCAGAGGTTCGAAGGAGAGCCGTCCTCGTGTTTAAATTCATTATCATATCTAAGGGTTCTTAGGAAACTTCATTTGATTTTAAGACTGCCAACCCTCACACTCGTGTTTTTACGGGCCGTCTCTGATGGCTTCGGTTTCTCTTTCACCGAGTTGTTTAGTCCTTTTGGACAAATTCTCATCTTCTACCTATTCCCGGTGCTTTTGAGTGCACCTTTACGACCTAGAAACGGTCTAATGGCGCCTTATCCGGAGATTATTCTCATTGGGTTACAACCAAAAACTTTGTTAGCCATTGTTGTCTCCCAGTCAGTATACAATATCTTGACCGGAGGTTTGAGATTGTAATGATTAAACTGATTTATGGCGACTTTGTCGTCCTTTCAATGGCGGCAGACAGACGTGTCCCGTTCAACTGCGCTTCTCCCATCTGTACAGCCGTCTCGCCCCCTTCCTTTTAGTTCGATT
Source organism: Ophioderma brevispina (assembly GCA_023653785.1). Classification (NCBI taxonomy): domain Eukaryota; kingdom Metazoa; phylum Echinodermata; class Ophiuroidea; order Amphilepidida; family Ophiodermatidae; genus Ophioderma; species Ophioderma brevispina. The sequence continues at coordinate 7,554 of JAMKCH010034782.1, forward strand.
GTCGGACATAGTTCTCGATTCTTATAGAATCGAGTGGAACAAATTGTGAGCTCAAGCCATTGCGGCCCACCTCCCGTTCCCAGTCGCATTTATTCACTCCCTGGAGCGGAGCTATGTTTTGTATACTAGCTAGTACACCGGGGTCTTATTGTCCACATTTTTACAAAGGCTAGCACATGATGATTCATTCGGACGTTCGTCGGTGTATTTATTTGAATCGCCTGGACGGGACTATTGTTTGCTATTCGCCGATTATTTTATGTCTCTTAGAAAGCATTAAAGGATTATAGTTATGGGTTACAACTGCTAGATATCTTTTTCAAGCTGCATGGTTATTAGCAATTACTGCTATTTCTTATGTATTTCTCCCGAGTTATTTTTAATGCACTCTAGATTAATACTTATTGGCCTAGCAGTGTTATTTCTTCATGTGGGCCTATATCATTGACACCCCCGGTTCCGTAACAAATAGATACATTTTCTTTTTGCTTAACATGGTATTTCGGAATCTCTTTAGGGGCCTATGATGATAACTCCTAGAGCGAGGTCGTAGTTTTTATGTCTGACGTTTCATCCTCTATGTTATATCGCCTGAGTTTGCGAGAGAGTTTAATACTTCAAAGAACACAATAGGCCTACTGATTCATTGGCTAGAAGTTAATTACATAAATCTACAAATACACAAGCGGCTAGGGCCCGACCAGGTAACCTTGTCAATCAAGTAGCCTTCTATTGTTGACTGATGATGAATGGGAGGAAAATCCTGGGACTGGACGATCTATTTACTGGACGATCTACGATTAATCCCTCATTCATGTCGCATCGAGCCTCAAAGGTTCGTTGCCCACAACATTACCCACTTGTGAATGGCCAGCTGACTGAGAAACAAGTGCAACGACGAACCACGTACAGAATATACTGCTCATTATTAGCGCACTAGGCTAATTCAAAATTTCGAAGCCAATTCCAGCTCTATGTTGATGTTGAAATTCGCAATCTCCCTATTTTATCATTTCTCGATTTAAAAGTTTTGTTCCCTCAAGCCCGGCCTAGACGGCACCTATGCTCCAGTCTACATGTGCTTAGGGAGCAGTCTTTCTTGAATACTTAGGGGAAATTATCTTCCTGAAATTCGAATTTGTTGAATGACTAAATTTGGAATTAAAATAAGTACCGACATAGCGTCAGCCGGCCGTTTATCTGGGGGAACATTTTATTTTTACATCAAGAAATAAGTGAGTATTTAGGCATATATAGAAAAACCATGGGAAGACGTGTGCCTAACGTTATTTTAGTTTTCAGTACAAAATTTCAAAAAAAAAATCAAATTCGATAGCGGCAAGCTTTAATTTACAACTTGGCAAAGAAAATGCTTTATGTGCCTGCAAAAATTGTCAACGTATTGTATTGATACTACAAAGCTCCATTCATGGCGATGAAAATGTAAACGAGATGGTACAAGATGATGGTTATGATCAGCCAAGCATTGGCCTGGAATCGATTGGGAACCGGGAGTATGATGTATGATGCATCAGATTACTGCGCGCAAAAAAGAAGATACTTGATTGGACAAGTACATGGTCGGCCCTAGCCGCTTGTATTTTAATCTCATATCGATTCTTGGATTCTCGTCGAATTTGCATCTTTGGAGGGCGCTATGCCGTACTTATATCGCAGATTATTACTAATTCCGGCTTTGTAATTTGTTTACGTTGATATTAGGTTCTTCGGCCGAACCCATCGTGCGTTACAGCAGAGGGTTTCAGGTACATGTGTCGGGGTGATCCTTTCTAGTACTGTTTCCGGGAAATCCCAGAGAGGATACCACGTGCGCCGCTCAGTTTCATGTGCGCTGTGGATCCTTTCTAATTGAAACCTTTTCAAGATTGTTCGGTCGATTGTCGACAATCGCAGTCTAGTTTTATCTTGGCGCACTACACCGGGTACGAGGTGATGATAGCGCAGGTATCCACCTTCCGGCAACCCATGTCGCAGACCGGTGTTGGTAAACCAGTTAATAAGCATCTAATCTTTCGTGCGTACTTTTCCGTGTTTGGAGTTGCAGGCGGGTTGTCATTGACAATCGGGTGTTTGGACCTGAGTTTGAATCAGGGTCATCAGCCAAATCTCGTTACAACCTTTGTGCACAAAACGATTCGTCTTCGCTGCCAGGAGATTTTGTCAACAGAATGTCTTCTTCCTGTGCGAAGTTTAATCATGACAAATGGTTAAATACTTGGTTCTCGTTTTGTGATTTATTTAACTTCATTGAGGTTTGTTCGCACGGACAGGAACATTTCTTATTTCTCGTTATAGAGAGTATTTTCGTTGGTTCAACTTGTACCCAGAAGTTGGGCTCCCACTCTGAATTCCGTTTGCATATGATGCTTTAAAGGAGCTCGAGCGAATTGTAGCTTGATTTTGTGGCCAAATTTCGACTTTCGGCATTCGCCTTTGGTAGTCGTAGTCGCGTCAATCACGTCTATTTAGCGGTGACAAGTCGTCCATAAAAGATGGTCTGTGATATCATACAACTTTCGTTACCTCGATCATGACCGTCCAACCGCTTTTTGTATGTATGTTCGCTGGTTGAAGTAACGAATTCCAGCGCAGTATGTGGTAGAGCATCTCTTTTTGCTCTCCCTTCTCGAGCGATTTCTTCAATCTTGGGCCATTTTGCTGGGGTTAACAATTAATGTTTATGGTATACAGACTGTCTTGGTATTCCCAAACTGCCTGCTTGAGACATATCTGTAAGATTTGAGTCTTGTCCTGAGTAGGTCAAGTTTTCTATTGCAGTGCTTAATCAGTGGAGCTTCACCGCATTTTGGGTTTTAAGCTTATTGTGTTAAGTACCTTACTGTTATAGGCCAACTTTCTGACCTTAGTCTTTGGCCTAAACTGTTAATTAGTTTATTTTCTTGTTGTTGTTTTATCTTTGTGGTTCCCCCTTTTTCGGGGGCTCTGAGTTCGCTCACCTCCGTCCTCGCTTCGGCGCTAGTCTGACGTTGATGCAATTTGTATTGAGTCTACGTCAGAGTAAGTATTAAGCCCGCAAGTAACTACAAAAAGCACCTTGGTGCTTTTATGTTACTAAGGCGGGCTAATACTTACCTGACGTAGACTCCCTCCCATCCCAGTCCCCCTGAGCGAACTCCGCCTTTATGGTAGAGTCAGCTGAGAAGGAACGATGGATGGCGTGGTGCATGTTGGGTAATATGTCACCACGGGGGGAACCACACCCTTTTGGGTATGGGTATTATTTTAGGAGTATATTTGGAGGTTCTGCATCCCCAGAGAGGATGCAATTTGTATTGAGTCTACGTCAGGTAAGTATTAGCCCGCCCTTAGTAACATACAAAGCACCAAGGTGCTTTTTGTAGTCTCTAGCAATTTCGCCCACAGGCCACGATTTGAGATTAAATAAAACCATTGATTGTTATTATTATTATTATTATAAAAATATAATAAAATAATAAAAATATTAATAAAAAATAATAAAAAATATATAAAAAATATAAAATAAAAATAATTCCCATCTCTCTATATGTAAAAAGAGTGGATTTCCGCTCGTTAAAGGAGTTCAATGAGGGACAACACGTTTTGTGAGTAGAAATACACTTTGAAGCGAGTCAAAGTTGACAATTGACAAACAATATTTAAACTTTTTCGGAGAAAATAATTCACCTAATTTCAAACTCATTTCAGAGTAAATTTGACCACTCAAAACGCGTTGTCCTCCATTTTAGTAGATCACCTACACTCAAAAATGACACTTAAATGGGTGTCCAATTTGGGTCTTCAGATGAGCATGTAAAGGTGTCAATTTGACACACTTGGGGTGTCAGAATGACACCTGACACCTTTAGGGTGTCAGAATAACACCTTTATGATATCAGAATGACACTGTGTGTCAAGCCTCATTTTGAGACCCCAAAGGTGTCATTCGGGCTTGACACCCTAAAAGTGTCATTCTGATCAGTGGCGTTCCCGGGGGGGGGGGCAGGGGGAAGCTTCCCCCCTGTGGGGAATCTTGCCCCCCTTGCCCCTGAAAAATGAGTGATTTACATAGGCCATATGCTATACTAACAAATTTTAATATATGCTTTCCCCCCTGAAAATTATTGCCGGGGCCCCTGTATGCGGGCCAAACCGGAAAAAAAGCTGGTTACGCCACTGATTCTGATACCCTAAAGGTGTCATCTAGTGTCATCTGACACCCTGAAGGTGTCATCTGACACCTCAACCGTGTCAAATTGACACCTTTACATGCTATCTGAAGACCACAAAATTTGACACGTTCTGTTTTCAGTGGTACCTTTACTTTTTGTTCCTTTTATAGATAGATGTATGTTTAAAACTATGAGTTTTGATATTACCCTCAAAATTTTGATTAAACTATTATGTTCTCAATTTATTTGAGAAAAGATTTCTCACGGGAAAAGTACTTTGATTACTATTAAAAAAGGAGGAAAGGGGATTCCCCTAGTGCTGTGGTGGAGAGAGGCACAATATGTGAAAACTAGACAGGTGATTGGGAATTTCCCCAAGATGTAACTTAGAAACTGAAAGTCAACTTGTTTATGCATTTGAAACATCAAAAACCTGTTGCATGACCCGGGGATTCCCCCATTAAATATATCTGTAAGTGAGTAATTTATGTGAATCCAATTGGTCAACTAGTGTAAGGTTATGTTTCTGCATGATGATGATGTAATGATTATTGTTAGAAGGGGAATCTAGTGTGTGATGTTTAATAGATTGTGACTGAAGAAATGAGGCCAGAAGTTGAAATCAAGAGCTAAACCAGAGCTTTGGAGCATATGTTTTAAAGCTAGTTTTAACCCACATAGTGCCGGTTTAGTACTTGGATGCACCGGAGCTTGATAGCTAGATGTCTGCTGTAGTCTTTTAGCAAAAGAGCAAGTTTGGAATCAAAAAGGGGTTCCAATCTGTGGTCCTATATGAGGACATAATTACCTGGATTTTATTATTGTGGAACATTAGTGTCGTCAAGGGAAAGCCCTGTCGTTTTGAACGGCGGGGACAAAATTATCTTCAAGACTGAGAGAGTCCCATGGAATATATTACTGTGCAAGATTTTTCAAGCGTGACTTAGCATACTGTAATTTTGAATCTTCGCTATGAGGGGACATATCTCGTTGGACTGAACACGCTTTCAACAATGGACACTTGATAACTCTAAGTATAATCTTGACTAATTGTGTGTAATTTTACTATGTAATTTTGTTTTGGCACATAACCAAATCTGGAACTAACCCATTTTTACAAATCAATTAAATCGTTATATTATAAAATTCAAATCATTTGTGACAAGCGGCTCATTTACTTTGTGTTTGAAAGGCTTTTCTGACCTTGGACATTCCAAGAGATGTCAGAACAAATTGGGGCTCCGTCTGGGAATTGAATGGAGATAAAATTTGAGCCTTATTGTCAGCATTTACACATTTTAAAACGTGTGGTAAATTGTAAGCATTGTGCACATTTTGGCATTACAAAATTTTGTTGTGTTATTCCATGTACTACATTGTAGTTTGGTTCAAGTTAGTATATTGTGTGGTATTTAGAGTACAATCACAATGTCAGTTTGATCCAGAAGTGTTCATAGGGCAAATGTTAACTTGAGAAGTTTGATGAGCTGCAAAGCCTGAGTAATGAAACTAGCCAAAGCATTTAGGACCTTGAGGCAAAACAGGCTATGAGAAAGCAAAGTCATCAAGAATAATTGATTGAAAAGTTTGTCCAGGAAATGTTTGGGATAGTTCATTTTTTGGTAGGATAGAAGAGGTTCTGGAACAGGGCCACAAGTGATCCGTTAAAATTAAAAGAACTTGTGAATGCAAAGGAAATTAGAGAAAGGAAATGAATGGAAAATAGAAAAAATTGCAAATGCAACAAAAAGAGAAGGAAAAGGAATTCTAGAAATGAAATGCCAAAATGAAATGAGACAAAAAGAGATGGAATGCAACTGCAAATGGATATGAAACAGAGCAGAGCTTGAAGCTCAACTAGAGTTAGAAAAAATTGAAACAACGGGGTTGCTCAATCAGGATCTTCCAAGCCCTCTGGGTTTTGATGCGGCGAAAAAACTATTCGCTGTCCAAAAAATTTTCAGGAACAAGAAGTTGACAAATTTGGGTCTTCATATGAGAATGTAAATGGGTCAATTTGACACACTGGGTGTCCCAGAATGACACCTGGACACCTTTTAGGGTGTCAGCATAACCCTTTATGATATCATAATGACACTGGTGGTGTCAACTCCTTTTTGAGACCGGGACACAAAGTGTCAGTCGGCTTGACACCGCGAAAAGTGTCATTCTGAGCAGTGGCGTTTTCCCGGGGGGGGGGTGCAAATGGGGAAGCTTCCCCCCCTGTGGGGAATCTTGGTCCCCCCTTGCCCGCTGAAAAATGCTGATTTACATAGGGCATATGCTATACAACAGAATTTTAATATATGCTTTCCCCCCTGAAAATTATTGCCGGGGCCCCTGTATGCGGGCCAAACCGGAAAAAAAGCTGGTTACGCCACTGATTCGTGATACCCTAAAGGTGTGGCATGCTAGTTCAATCTTGACAGGACCGAAGGTGTCTCTGCCACCTCAAAACCGTTCACATGGGGAACCACCTTTACATCTCATCTGAATACCCGAATTGGACACCTTTTCTTTTTTCAGTGTACCTTTACTTTTTGTAATTGTAAAAAGTAAAAAAAATAAAAAAAATAAAAAAAATATTTGATTTTTGTTATATTACACCTCAAAATTTTGATTAAAAATATTATGGTACTCAATTTTATTTGGAAAAGATTTCTCACGGGAAAAGTAGTCTTTGGGGTTTCTATAAAAAAGAGAAAGGGGATGCCCCTGTGCTGTGTTGAGAGATGCCCAATATTGTTGACAACTGACGAGGTGTGACTCAGTTGGAATTTTCCCAGAGTGTAAACTTAGAAACTGAGTCAACTTGTTTATGCATTGAAAATCAAGAAACATGTTGCAATGACCCGGGGATTCCCCCATTAAGCTATTATATGTGAAGTGATGTAATTTATGGGAATTCCAATTGGTCAGCAAGTGTAAGGTTTTGTTTAGACTCATGAAGTGATGGTGATGTAATAGATTATTGTTAGAAAGAGGGATCTAGCTGTGAGATTTTAAATAGTAACTTTTGACTGAAGACTAGGCCAGCAGTGAATCAAGACTAAACGCAGAGGCTCGGAGCTATTAGTTTAGCTAGTTTTAACCCCATAGTGCCGATTTAATTACTTTTGGATGCCACCGAGGAGGAAAAAGGTAGCTTGGATGCTAGATTTGTCTGCTTCGTCTTTTAAGGCCAAGAGCTTCGTTTGGAATCAAAAATGGGTGTCCCAGTTTGATGGATCTGCTATATGGTAGAAGACATAAAATACCTGGATTTTATTTGTGGGGAACATTAGTGTCGTCAAGGGAAAGCCCTGTCGTCTTAACTTCTTTAAAAACTGCTTGGGACAAAAATTATCTTCAGAGCGGGAGGAAAGATTCCCATGGAATATTATTTACGTTGAATATTTTTCAAGCGGACTTAGCATAACTGTCATTTTGAAGTCCTGAGAGAACATATCATCGTTGGACTGCAACGCTTTCACACAGGACACTCGTTAATCTTAAGTATAATCTTGACTAATTGTGTGTAATTTTAAACTATGTAATTTTGGTTGGACAATACCAAATTCTGAACTAAACCATTACAATCATTAAATCTGTTATATTATATAAAATCCAATCATTTGGCACAAGTGCCATTTATTTATGTTTGAAAGTATTTCCTGACCTTGGACATCCACCTGATCATGTCATAACAGAATTGGGGGAATTGGGGGCTCGTCCTTGTGAATTGAATTGAGATAAAGTTTTCGCCTTTTGTTCAAAATTTTCCATTAAAAGTGGTGGTACTATTGTAAACATATGTGGGGCAACAATTTTTTGGCATGACAAATCTTCTGTTTGTAATTACATGTACTACCATTGTAGTTTGGTTCAAGTTATATATTTTTTGAGCAGTACAATCACAATGCGTTTGATCCCAGAAGTGTTCATAAGGGCAAATAACCTGGGAGAAGTTTGCTGAGCTTGCAAATTTCGAGTTCAAGAAACATAGCCAATGGCATTTGTTACTACTTGAGGCAAAAACATGGCTAAGAGAAACAGTCATCAAGAATAATTTATTGAAAAGTTGTGTCCATGAAGATGTTTGGGATAATCCCATATATGATAAAGGATGAAGAGGTCTGGAAGCAGGGCACAGTATGCCAGTAAAAAATTAAAAGAATTTTAATATTTTTAATTTTTTTGTGTAATATTATATAATTGAATTGGAAAAAGAAAATTGCAAATGCAAACCCCAAAGAGAAGGAAAAGGAATTAGAAATGAAAATGCAAAATGAAAATGAACCAATAAAGAAGATTGAGATTGGCCTTCACTGGATATAAAAAAAAGAGCGTGAGCTCAACGAGAGTTAGAAGACATGAAACAACAGGCTAGCTCATCAGACTCTTCCAACCCTCTGGTTTTGAATCGGCGAAAAATATTCGCCTTTTTCCAAATTTCAGGAACCAAAGAAAAGTGTGCCAAATACTTCTTACACTTGAGAAAATTGCCAATAGCTTGGAAATGGCCCAAGGAGGTCTTGAGACCTTGTTGCTACAGTCATTGTTCATTGTTAAGCCCGAGAACACTATTCTGGGCCATGTCATTGACAGATGTATGTTATTATAACGCGGTTAACAGGTCGTGCTCAAGAGCATATGAATGTGGTGACCAGGATGCCTATAGACAAAAAAGACGAAAATTCAGTCTTTTCAGAAAAAAGATGACCAGACCCGCTTTTGAATTTGCCCGAAATAATACAACCGGAAACAAAAATGTTTTTATGTGCTGTGCTTCTGTTCAAAGAAGGCGGTCAAAATTTTTGTCCACATAAGAGTTGATTTAGTTGAAGAGTTGAGGAACAGTGTCTACATCCAGAATAATCAAAACACATCTGGATGAAAACAAATTTGACAGTTTGCGTGAAGCGCCGTAAGGGGACCGAAGCTATTATGCTTTGAACTCACAAATTGAGTAATACGATTAGGCCTCGCCAAGAATATACTATGTACAACAAATACAACAAGTAAGTCGGGGTTCTAAGGCGAGAAGCGTCTCATGGTATCACACAGGAGGGGAAATCCCAATCAGGTTTCCCATAAACTGGATGATAGAGAAAATAAATGTTGCTAATCCAAAGCTGGGCTTGGGACCCAAATCACAGTTTCACATGCCATCACTGTTAAAAGCCAGGACATACACATCCCGGTGTTGGGAGAATAAAGTGGCTATCCATCCAAAATGGAGAGAGCCAAAGGTGAGTCAAAACCAATAGGTTGTTGCAGTTAACTACTTTTGTGGTCAAAGTTCAATTCTTCTGTTCAGAACAAGAAATTCCCATCCACAAAGGGAATTGACACTAAAGTAAGGGATGACTTAAGCCTTTTGTTTTGGGGGGGGGAGATTTGTGTCACTGTCAGGTGATATTTAATAATCCAAAACCCATTAAAATCATGGCGGGCACGTTGCTCGGCACAGTCTAAATGATATGGGGAAGATGGCCACTTCCATTATGTAGTATTGAGAGGTTCCACATGAACTATGCATGATCAGGGGATAGGTTATGGATTGTATTAGGGTCCCTCTACACAACCTGAATTTGAAATCAACGTTGGTATCGTGGACGTCACAATTGGTGTTAGACGAGAACTCACCATTAAAGGGGTATCATGTTGTTTAATGATGATTTGGGCAGGGGTTAAGGTAACTCCCAGATCCCATCGTTTCCCAGGTTCCCTTTACAGTGGATAAATGTGATGAGGGAATAGACATTTTCCCAGCATGTGCAGTAATTAGGTCAATGACCAGAAAAGACCGCACGGAAAAGCAGTAGGCCGTGATGATTCCCAAAATACTCATGAATCATATAGAAGATCGTTGAGGTATTACTTGGTCCCAAAATTTAGATGATACTTTTCTCTACAAAATTAGAGGCATTTGTGGAAGGTCATCTTCCCTCTTCAGGGGAGACTAAATCCCTGTGTAGTGAAAAATCCAGCCCCGATCACAAAGTGACAAGCTGGTAAACAACGAAAATCCAGCCGCTGAGCATTATAAAGTTAGGGAGCTGTAGAAGGGAGACCCTTTAATTCCAATGACAAGCTGGTAAATGAGCCTCACAGATGACCCAGCACTTAGGAAATTAGTTGAAGAGGGGCAGTTGTGAACCGCAACAGGAAGCCGAGCAACATGCCTGGTATGTGTCTTCTCTCACAGCAAAATGGTACCCTCATGAGAAAATGGCGGCCTCCCGATGCACTTGTAGATTAAGAATGGTAAGGGTTTTGCATCAACTTATAGTCCAAAGGTATACCATATGAGACTGATATGCCTCCGCCCTGATAGTCCCCATGGCAGGAACACTTAGGTGTGTAAAAACACATGACAGATTAGGAGGGCATTTTGTGGCCTACACTCAAAAAGATTGTCTGAAGTATGTTACGACTATGTCAAATAGTTGTCAAATGTTGGCAAGCCCAATCAGAAATTCCTCCTGCTCCGGTCTGCCCAATTGCAACCAATACCAGCATTGGATGAGCATTTCGTAGGGTTTTACAACAACCGTGTTATTTAATAATTTCGTTATGTAATAACCGTACGCGTAAGAATGTAGATAATGTTTGAGTTTTCTTATAATAAACCGTACTGTAATAAAAATTGACGCGTATTGTAAATAAAAAACAAACAAAGAACAATCAGTAATAAAAATAAAAAATTTTCGTGTACAATGTAATACAAAATAGACGCTAATGTTAATAAAGTTAAACGCGTTCAGTGTAATAACTGAAAAGATCTTTCGAATTCAAAATAATTTTCAAGCAAGCACATGTCAAATTTCTATTCACCCACCGGCGATCCCTTGTTGTACTCACACGGGGTGCGCAACGAAAACCCCCTGATTCATGCCTTTCCTGATAATTATCTTCGCACCCACCCCGTAGCATGACATTCAAGGTACTACGTGGTTTTATTGAACTATGTGTAATAACTTTAAATTGTATAGGTCCTTGTCCCACCGTTTGGTGTAATGGGGTGGGAAGTGGGGGCATGTGTACCCTTCGTGACCCCCTCTAAAACACTTTTTTGGTGGATTGTTTTCAATTGCAGGCGAGAACTCTGTTATTGGTATGGGTGGACATAGCACAATCATACAACATACTGGAAAAAATGAATCGATTGTACCGATTCAAAATACCGCCCAAAAACGAATTTTAATCACGCGCACATCCTTTTCCCTGCCTGAAAATGGAAAGACAATGGCTCCTAATAGGGGAAACATAAATACTTACATGCTGAAATACAAAGTTTAAAAATGTTAAAAGGCTTCAAAATTGTGAATAGGTGCCGTAATAATCTATTATTTAGCATAATGCTTAATTAGCATAAAAACGCATGGCCGATTTTTTCAAGCGCAAATATGCGCACTGTATCTTTAAGGTTAAGCAAGTTACATAAAATTGTTTCAAAAAGTCAAATTTAGCCCACGGACAAACCAATGCCTTATCCACATTAACCCCCCTCCCCCGTATACCCTTAAGTTCTGGTATCCTCGTACTACTGGGGGAGGGGGGGGTGGTGTGGCTTTCCGCCTTGCTAAAAAAATCCTTCTGGTAACCATATTTATATTGTCACTGTACATTTTTAAACGCTCCTTCTGAATGCAAAAAATAACAGTACACCTAGATAATGGGCTTGCAAGCCCCCCCCTTTTTTCGGAGAGAAGTATCAACATGCCCCTAGGTGAGATACAGGAATAGTCGACATACAGCTGTGATGATGATAGCAATGGGATACTATGGTCCTCCTCTTTCGAAAATGAGTATCAACATGGCTAGGGCATTGAACGTCACTGAATGACATCATAAGTCCGTGTCATCAAACACTGATAATTTCCATAGACACACATTGTAGGGAGAAATTTAATTTTTTCCACCAAAAAGTTTAGGAATATCTCGATTTTCATACAGGTTTTGGTTGGGCTGAACTGTAGTGGGGATTTAATTGACTAGTGGTATACTCGGGGAGCCGTTTAAGTGCTATAGCGTAATGTTTTTTTTGATCAGTAAAATGTAAACACAATTTTTGCCAGTTCCACCCTATGATCCAGTATTTTCATAGCTTTCCCTCAACTCTACAGGATCATACCGTCATAGTGACAATCATTATGGGATGTTGTACTTATTTTTGATTTAACCAATGGAAGAAAAACTCTCGGCTATCTGTGGTGCTTATAGGAGTCGGATGTTCAGTAGGAAAGATCAACAAGGAGCACCCCCCCCTTCAGGTATCCCCAGGTAACAGGCATAGTTATGGTGGGAATAGCACGGTGGCTGCATGATACGGGTGTGGTGTGGTTCCGTCTCTTGGTGTCGCGGGTCTGGACGTGGATTTTGGTCTGGAGGTTTTCTCTACATTCTTCCTGGATCGTCATGGCCCCCATACTTTGGAGTTGGTATAAGGGAGCGCATCTTTTCAAAGAACAACTTAGGGGGTTGTACCCGACGTCAAGGGTATAGAGGGTGTGAAATATTGGGGTCTTCTTTCCTGGCCTGGTCTTTTAAAACTCAAGGTGTATTTTGTCATAACCCAAGGCCTGGGGATCCATCTACCCATACTCATGTTTCACGATGATTTCTCACTACCGGTCAAAGACATTTTGGAACCTGTTTTTTGTTTTTTTTGGCAATTGGGGCCTAACTTACTAATATGCGCTATTCTTTTCATAAAAATACTAAATTATTTAGTTTTGGGTCCCTAACTGGCTCTACTTTCCCCCCGTCCCGGCGAGGGTCGCGGTTGCGAAAGTAATCATAGTCTGGCAGGTACCATAGTCCGAGCTCCATAAACGATAACGGGAAAAAAAATGCGTGAAACTAATGTCGCGTGAAGTGTCACTGAATCGATTGCCCTATTTGTTCACCATTTTCCCGTACTTGAGCCCGGAAGGACTATATCCTGCCACAACGGCCGGCACGCAATAGTGAGGATGTGTTTAGTTGGTCCATATCAAAACAAAGTAAATGTACCAGTCAAAATTCCGAAAAAAAATTCTTCTAGTTTATGGGTCATTAGCATTATTTGTATCATTGTAGTATTTAATATGCTTGGCTTATATAGGACCAAACTGAATCATGTTAGTATATATATATATGACTTTGAAGACAATATGCATGCAATGTGGATAACATCATTGAGGCTAGAGCCCTGGGGCAAACCCACATTTGGAGGTGACGGCGTATGTAGGCTAGTAAGAACCCCTATTTCAGCCTCGTTGCAATCGCAGAGCGACCCCGTATTTTTAAAACTGTAACCCAAAGACCGCCATATTTTTTTGGCCAACTTGTTACACTGTACCCAATGCCAGTTTGTTACAAAACAAATTGCCAAAATTCACTCAAAGAAGACCCCGTTTTTTTTTAATTTTCGGTTTTTTTGTTTTTTAAAGTATTATTTGAAAGCAATTTGGCTGGCTCTCACAAAGAGACCCCATATGTTTGCATATCCCTCTGTCACCGACTGGCCCCTAGTTTGAAAGCAGGCCAGCCGGGGGGGTAGGGGGGGGGAGAGTTTCGTGGGGTGCGGCTAGAACTCCTCGCGCAACCGGTTATGTGTTGGGTGGCTAACCACCCACCAATAACCTCGTACTAGGCGCGTAGTTACCGGGAGGCCGAGTTCAACGTCGATTGATTGTTAGCAATAATCATTGTAGTAACAGTATATATAAAAATGATTCAAGTATAACAAAACAACGTCTTTCTGCCAGAGCGATTGTACAGTCATTGGGTACTTTAATTAAGACGGCAGATATAAATGTTACTAGGTTCGAGGTCCCCGGGAACCTTTTATTTACTTGATGTAATCATTTCAAAATTTGTGATAGTAATAGAATTTGAACTATGAAAAGGTGCGGCGTAATAAAACCGTCCATATCTGTGGGTATACTGGCGTAATGTAAAAAATTGTGCAGATCGTAATATAATAATATTTTTATTACCTTACCGGCAATTTTGTTAATTACATTACCTGTTTTGTGTAACACAAACACGGCAAAATATTATACATTACGCATCACTTTGGGTTACCGAAATATTATTATGTGTTATGTTTGTATTTATCGTGTAATGTATAATCGGACGCATAATGTTAAGAATTCCTTGCCGTGTAATGTACTAAAACGGGTAATGTAATAAAATTGCCGCGTAATGTAATAATCTTTTTTACATTACGTGCGGCAGTTTTTTAGTTCATTAAATAGTTTTAGGGGGAGGGAAAGGGGAGGGGGGAAAAGAAGAGAAGGGGGGGAGGGGGGGGGGGGGGGAAGGGGGGAAGGGGGAGAGGGGGAAAGGAAGGGGAAGAAAAAAAAAAAAGGAAGGGGGGAAAAAGGGGAAAAAAAGGGGGAGAAGGGGGAAAAAGAGGGAAAAAAAAAGGGGGGTGGGGGGGGGGGGAAAAGGGGGGGGAAAAAATAAGAAAAGAGAAAGGGAGGGGGAAAGGAGGAAAGGGGGAGAGAAAAAAGGAAGAAGGGGGGGGGGGAAAAAAAAAGGGGGGGGGGGGGGGGAAGAAGAAGGGAAAGGAAAAAAAAAAAGAAAGAAAGGGAGGGAAAAGGAGAGGAGGGGGAAAAGGGGGAGGGGGGGGGGGGAGGAAGGGAGAGAAAAAGGGGGAGAGGAAAAAAAGAAAGGAAAAAGGAAAAAAGAAACAAAAAAAAGGAAAAAAAAGGAGGAGGGGGGCAGGGGGGAGGAAAAAAGAGAGAGAGGGGGGGGGGGGGGAGGAAGAAGGGGGGAAGAAATAGAGGAAGGAAAGGAAAAGAGGGATGGGGGGGAAGGGGGAAAAAAAAGCGGGGGGGGGGGAAAGAAGAAGAGGGAGGGGAAGGGGTAAAGGAGAAAAGGGAGGGAAAAAGGGAGGAGAAAAAGAAGGAAAAAGAAAAAGGAGGGGGGGGGACGGGAAGGCAAGGGGGGGGAAGGGGGGGGGGGGGGGGAAAGGGGAAAAAGAAGAGAAAGGATAGAAAGAATGTGGGAAAGGGGGGGGTGGGGGAAAGAGAGGGGGGGAGAGGGGGGAAAGGGGAGGAAGGGCGGGGAGGAAAAAGAGAAGAAGGAAAGGAGGAGAGGGGGGGGAAAAAAAAAAGGGGGGAGGGAAGGGGGTGGGAGGGGGAATGAGGGGAGGGGAAAAAGAGAAAGGGAAGGGAAAGGGTGGGATAAAAAGAAAGAAGAAAAAAAAAAGGGGGAAAAGGGGGGGAAAAAAAAAAGGGGGGTGAGGCAAAGAGAGAGAGGGGGAAAGAGGAGAGGAAGCAAAAGAACTAGAAGGGGAAGAAGACAAGGGGGGAAGGGGGGGGAGAGGGAAAGAGGGAGGGGCGGGGTGAGACGGGAAAGGGGGGGAAAAGAGTGAAATGGGGGGAAAAAAAGGTAGGAGAGGGGAAAGAGAAAAAGGGGGAGCGTGGGAAGGAAGGAGGGGAAAACGGGGGGGGGGAAAAGCAAAACTAAAATTAAGGGGGAGAAAAAAAAAAGGGAAAGGAAAAGGAAGGGGGGAAGAGGGGGGGAGAGAGGGAGAGGGGGGGGGGGACGGGGAAAAAGAAGGGGGGGAGTTTGGGGAGGGAAGAGGAGAATAGGAAGGGAGGGAGAAAATAGGGGGTGGGAAGATGGACAAAGGAGTGGGGAGGGGGGGGAGGTGAGGGGGCAGGAGGGGGGAAGGCGGAGGAGGGGGGGGAAAAGGGGGAAAGGGCGAAAAGGGGGGGGCGGGGGGGGAGAAACAGAAGAAGGGGAGGAGGAGGGAAAAAAAAATGGGGAGGGGGTGAAAAGGAGAGAAAACTAAATAATGAAAAAAGGGGAGGGCCAAAATCTCAATGCACTGTGGCTATTCACTCGTAAGCTTTAATTATCCTCACTTCTCCTAGTGATACTACAAACGTAGTGTCTTTTGATTCCCTTCGACTTACCTCAATAAAGAGCGCTGGGGGGTGAGTTGATGGATGAGATGAGAAGGGAGGGAGGGATGGAAAGGGAATAGAGGGATGGGAGGGGGGGACGGGTGGAGTGATGGACCGGGCGGGGGAGAAAGAGGAATGTACTGAAAGAAACGGGAGTATGTCGTGGATTACGACTCGCGGGCCTGATAGCTGGGCAGTAGACGATACAGGGTTCAGGCAGTTTTGTGTATCGAAACATGTGTGCATGTTTGGGGTGACTATTGTGGACAATACATAAGACTCGAGCAAATTTTGTGTGTCTCACTTACATGTTACAACCAATTGGAGAAACAAATAAGTAATCGTTTAATACACAAGGTTTTACTCGAGCAATTAGTTATGGGAAATTTGAGTAAAATGAAGAGACTTGGTTTGAATTATATTCGGGAGAATCAAAGTTCTTATTTTACAAATTATAATGTGAAGGGTATGAGGCGGAACCAAACTTTTGTTCAAGACATTAGTGATACCGATTAATGCGACTGCAAACAGACGAAAGAACAGACGGGCAGGGAAGATAAAGAGAAAGAGAGGTTAAGCGCACGTGAGACTAAAGGAATGTTCACCGGGAAACACTTGAACGTGGGGCAGAGCGTGTAAGGCTTCAGGAATTCAAGTGCACTAAGGTGATGGACTTAATAAGGAAGATCCCAACAACGTGGAACACACCGAACTAAGATCATAAGAGTGGAAAGTTGTTTATGTGGGTGGTTGTGAATACATTGAATTAATTTTGTTAATATATGGACCCTGGGAATAATGTAGTGAGTGGAGGCGTCTGTCTGGGTAGTGTGGGGTTTACACAACACGGCAAAACTTATTACATTACATTGCGCGTCACTTTGTTACGCGAAATATATTGTGTTATTTTATTTTGGGTGTAAGAAATAAATCGCCCGCGTATTTTTTATCCGAAATAATAGGGACCCGCGTAGTCTCGAAAAATAAAAACGGTCCTCTATTCCGAAAATTATAGTAGTTCCGCTTGATGCAGAGTGCAGACCTTTTGGTGTTATTGTACAGTGGGTGGCCTTCCATATTCGACTAGTGAAACCTTGGGTTATTTTATCCCTCGGAATAGCCTGCTCTTGTTGCATATTTCGGAAGAGCCAAACCCAGTGGCATAACTATGACTTTGTCAAAGTGGGGGGGGGGCAACAGGGGTGCCGAGGCATTTTTCTGAGGGGGTGATTTTGGTCCTGGTCTTCCCCATACAACCGGGTGAGTTCAAGGGGTGGGAGGGCTGGGCAGGGAGGCCTCGGCGTGTCTGAGCAGGGACTCTGGGCCCCCTGATTGATTTTCACCTATTTCCGAGGGCCCACTTTCCCCGTGCCTGCCACCACCCCCCGCGGTCGTTACGTCACTGCTAAGCCTAACCATAATACCATGGGTACATCCGCTTCCCCAACCATTACAGACAAAGGAAACAGTTTTAATAGTTATAAGATAGGGTGAAGACATCCAGGCGTATTTTCACGATCGACAAGGGCAAATGTTTGCTCTATCTCCCACAAAAGCCCCCCCCCATAGCAAGCCATCGTGCGATATGTTATCAGAACCTTAGCTAAGCTAAGCCAAGTCAAAGACTGGGGAAGAGACACTTAGCCAGTTTGAAGCCAATGCGATGCGGGCAAGTTAAGTGTACCTGTTGTCCCTTTCCCATCCCCAAACACCAGGGGTGGGGCCGTGGGGGGTCACCCAGACACAGCCATCCATTAGTTAACATTCTAAAAATCAAATGTTGATGAGGTTGATAAGGATGAAGGCGCCTAGCAAGTTTGCCTGGAATTCCTCTTTGGTATCCTCAACAGACTCAGGAGCGGTGATTACTTAGTAAATCAAAAATGGACCTAAGTTACACAGAGCCGAAGACATCCACCAAGATTAAGGTCGAGAATAAATACGAATCAATACTGACGGACGGACAAACGGACGAACCGAAGTCGCAAACATCTTAGGAGTCACTAGGCCAATGGGATGGCTATAGTACATTAAGCGCATCCTGCTAAGTCAAACTATACATACAAAATATCATGTTATTACATAACGCGTTAATTTTTATTACATTACGCGTCGATTTTTTTATTACATTACACAAAAAATTTTATTACATTTCGCGTCAATTTTTTTTATTACATTACACGTCAATTTTTATTACATTACGCGTTTTATTACATAACACGTCAAATTTATTACATTACGCGTCGGTTATTACATTACACGAAATTATTACATAACACGGTGTAACAAGGGTCTTAATAGATTGCGTAGGACCACTTCCAAAGACCAAGTCAGGAAATCAGTATTTACTGACCATCATGCGTGCTTCCACCAGATTCCCTGAGGCTATACCCTTGAGAAATATTAGGGCACAGAATATTGTGAAAGCGCTAACAAAGTTTTTCACCCTAGTAGGCCTTCCAAAATCAATTCAGTCTGATTTTCTTCAAAAAACCCTCAAAAAGTAGTTGGAAATTGAGGGAAATCGCAGTTTATTTTCTGAAATTTTTGGAAAACCTAGTTCCGGAGACCCCATTTTTTGGGCCTCAAATCAGCTCCGGAGCCTCAAGAGGGCAGACAGGCACACAGACAGACTTCCATATTTATTTTCTGAAGTCTTGTGCATTACTGTGTTAAAAATTAAAGCAGCTATAGTAAATCCAAGCGACCGTGAGACTATCTTCCCTTTTAGAGAGGTAGAAGATTGAAATTGAGGAGGGTGTGCTGGGTTAAAAATCGTATTTTAATTGTTTGTTAATTTTATTCCTGTACACTGTCAAAATGTGAATGTCTCTCTAGTACACGATGCATTTGCATTGAGTATGACACTCTCTACAGCAGGTATACTCTGACCAACATGCTCTAATGCTCATACATTTGTAACACATCTCAAGTACAAAAGGTTTGAGTGATTAAAGGTGCATTTCGTGATTCCAGCACCTTCTGTTTTATTCATGATTCACTAGATATCCTTGAGAAAAGCTTATGCACAAAATGTTAGTTGATCATGAGCTTGTGGTTTTGTGTTATGAGCAGGATTTTTTTTTTTTTTTTGGGGGGGGGGGTCCGGGACTTCGAAAAAGTGGACTTTTTTAAAAATGGACTTTTAAAATGGTCCTTTTTATGGACTTGTTGAACATCTTCAAGACAATTTGAAGTGGGATTCTCAAGTTAACAACATGATCAAAAAGGCCAATAAAAGGCTTTTTATTTTGAGATCCCTAAAAAAATTTGGTTTTGATAAAGATGAGCTATGTGCACTGCTGTGTATGGTGGCTACATAAGACCGATTCTTGAGTATGCCGATACTGTGTGGCACTCAAGTATTACTTTGAAAGAAAGCAATGATCTCGAATCCATTCAAAAAAGAGCTTGCCGTATTACCATGGGTATATTTCGTACGGAACAGCTTTGACTGATTGCAGACTTGACTCTCTCCTTGATAGGAGAGTGGAGCATTGTCGTAGGTTTGCCGAAGGGCTGCCTAAGAATGATCGGAGGAAATGTCTCATTCCTCCTACAAGGTTAGTGAGTCATGGTCGCCTTTTGCGCAATAGTCACCAAATCTCACAGCTTCCAGTTAGGACAAAGCGTTTTCAGCGCAGCCCCATTCCTTATTATACAGGCTGTCCCAAAAAATGTTAACACTCGGGACACAGGCATTTTGTAAAAAAATAAAGTACGCATGGGTCTTTGTTTGGTATGCTCTTAAAGCTATAGCTTTTATTTGCCGTTTATTTCATTTCAATGCGATATGTAGAACAAAAGATATGCATCGTCAAAAACGAGAGAACAAATTCGGATTGGTCCGATTTGCAATAGTAACATTTGTAAGATTGTGTGAAACATGATTTTGTAACATACTCAATTTGGGTTATTGATTGTGTTTTGATAGGCAATTGAACTTAATGAAGATATTGACAATCCCTTTTGAACTTCATTATTGTCCTAAAGTGTGATAATTGTCTTTATGATCAGCAATACTTTGTGTTTTTCAAATATTAATCAGTCAGTTTACTTTCATTAGCAGAGTTTAGTCCTATCAAATCGCTCAAAACTACACAGAATGTTAAACCAAACCAAATTGAACCAAATAATCAGACACTTCCTTATTGGATTCCCGGTCCCTCCCAATAAAATCTATGATTTTATAGGCAGAATAACCAACAAAAACACGAAAATAAACAAAAAAGAAAGAGAAACTTATGATAATGAGCCTACAATGGTCTAATGAAGCTGGCAGAATTGGAAATAAAGACACCATTTGGCAGGCCATACAGATCCGCGGGCCAGAATGGCAAAAACGCAAGCCAACATTTCTCTTGTTAGAAGAGCAGTTGTGGTAGATCCAACGATGTACATTTGGTAAAACACGGTGGCAGGAATCTCGAGAAGTCTTTCTTTAAAGGTGGTTGTTCCGATTTATGTATATTGTGTTCTCTACTTGATATGAGAGCCTGGCACTTGCCATGCACCATATCAAGTACCGGTCGTTGGTTTTTGATGGTAGACGCAATAATGCACGTTACAACACAAAAGCCCTATTTCCATACTGTGCTAATATTAAAGTGGTTAACCACGAAAACGGGCGGTTTTCTTTGTTGGTTTTATCGTTGGAATGACAATGGAATCGACGAGGAGGCTCAAATTTGGACAGACAATGAAAAATACTGCCTTTCTCTGATAATCAAAATCAACAAAGCCTAGCTGTTCGGGTAAATCAGCAGCAGGGGGGTCCCAAAGACTATCGGCACAGGCGCCCTTAGTAGAAAATACTACTGCAAAATCTATTTGTTTTCTTTTTAAGATGGAAAGAAAGATGTGGCTAATGAAGCCGAAGTGTAATTTTTCTTTTGCATCATGCTTCCAGTTATCTAAGTCAAAAATCGGAACCAAGTTGCTTTTTGCCCTTCTCTATAATGTCATGACGGCCTATCGTTTTGTTTTACGTATCGGGATTGGAATTAATACATGGCATTTACAGCTTTTTTATATTGGCTTTAATTGAATTGTGCCAAACAGGACGCATGCCTGAATTTTCTTGTTACAAATGCTCCAATGGGGTTACGTTAACGAGGGTTAACATTTTTTTTGGAACAGCCTGTAATTGACCGTTTTTTGAATAAGTCTTATTTTTTTTAACCCCACCAATCTTGATTAATATTTTGGTTATGTTGTGCTATACAGTCTTTGCATCTGGTATATAGTGCGTGCAATCTATGAGCTGTATGTTAATCTTTAAGGTTCACTTGTTGGATTCTCTTTTTGCATTTTCAAAATTGCGTAGTATGTTTGGTTGGTGTGTATTTATTTTGGCAAACATTATACAGCTCTCTAACAAATGGTTAATTTTTATGTTCTTGCCATTTAAACATGGTCTTTTTAAGTATAGTGTGTGCTCTTTCGTATATGTTGTCATAATATTTGTAGGTAGAAATACATGTGCAGTTCATTTAAATTAAACTGGCATGTAATTTGGCCTTTGGGCCACGAGATGCTTTTTTAATAAATACCAATATACTAATAACATTTCCCCCCCACCAAGCCCAGTGGACTTTTTTGTCAATATTTTCTCTAAAGTTTTTGTACTTTTTATTAAAAAATTCATAAAAACGTGGACCTTTTTTTTTTTCCCTTCTTTGGTGGTATTTGGGGGTGCGCCCGCACCCCCTCGCCTGCGTACTGGCCTGGATCAAATCTTGTTTTCCCACGGGCCATAGGCCACGTACTGGAATAATTTGCTGTCCTTTTACGGACAGAAATACAAATTGCAAATTTACAATACCAGCAATCCGAATTTGCACGTAATATTTTGTACACATGGATTATGCTAAGGTTTCAGATGAGATCACAATCTCAACTTTTTCGTGGTAATTCGTGGGAACTTGTTGTGGATCACGAACATTCGCCCTGGTTAAGCCCTTCACAATGGATTTTTAGAGGTTTGCCTGTTGCAGGTTACAATTTTGGGGGCGGTCACTTTTTCATTATTCATTATTTTTTCAGGTTCAACACACTCGATACAAAGTTCCACTCCGTCCCATGCATTCACGAGGTAGATTTTACACACACGTACAAAAACTACCTACCTAGCAAGTAGGCTACCACTCTCCGCATCTCTTTTCTCCCCTGTTTTAAATTAAAAGCATATTATAACATTGATGAAAATTTTGATTTGAGTTGGAATAAAGTAATTGAAAGGTGTAAAGGGTTGTAAATTAAACTCCATGTGTCAGCATAAGCATAATGCTTCTGAATGCATTTTCAATCCTGTTCTACTGAAGTTTTCTTCAAGTTGCGTATTTACTGGGAAAAAGTCATCATTGATTGAAAGTCTACATACTCAATCATGTTCTCTGCGTCATCACGGTAAGTTTTTATTTCAAGGTCACTCTTACCAACTTTTGTAAAAAATAAAATTAAACAAAATATTGGAACTACCCAACGAGGCCAAGGCTACCTATTGGGTTTCTAACCCGCGTTATTGAAATCAGAACAAATTTAGTCTCTTAATTTTTTATTGGTTCAGTTCTCGACCTTTCCATTTTTAGATGGCAACTAATGAGATTACAAGAAACCAACTTATTTACCGGCCAGAGAGAAATAAAACCTTTCTGGAACTAGAGGTCCCCATGTTAAAAATTGTGTATAAATGGCACCCTCATGTGTAGCATCAAGTCCCTACTGACAGTGCTCTCATCAACCATGACACAAAAGACCAAACACCGGGAACCATGCCAAAAACCGTCCAAGAACCCTCGCACAGGTCCTACGGTTTTGAACAGACACATTATTCGACATTTGTGGCAATTTTTGTTTGCGTATTTTTTGGTTTGTGGTGTTGATACCCAAGGAGCCAAAAACACCAGAACATCCAGAAAAATTCTGGGACCATCCACAGTGACAACTGTTTCTTTCCAAAATATTATTTTTACCACGTTGATGAACCCAAAACTGTTTGAATCGTTCGGAGATCCAGGTAATTTTCCTCACACCATGTGACTGCACAAAGGAGCTAAAACAACTGTGGAACCTGTAAGGAACCATCCAAAGGTGTGGTATTGTTAATTTTAAAAAATCATAATTTTGACCATTTTGGACAGAAATGGCCAATTTGAGTGTCAGGCAATTGCTCAAAACAATTGATACATAAAGAGCCAAAAGTGCCAGGGGGAACCATCCAGTAAACCATCTGAGACCATCCAAATTTTCCACTTTTCTTTCTTTAAAAATCAGTTATTTTGACTATTTTGACCCACAACAACTTAATTGGTTTCCAGGCATTCTGCATCAACCATTGAACACAAAGGACCCGAAAACACAGGGAACCATCCCCCCCCAGAAACTATCCAGGACCCTCCAAAAAGTGATGCCACTTTTTTTTGAAAAATCACTATTTTTGACCATCTTGAACCAAAAATAGCCAATTTGTGTTCCACACAATGTGCTCAACAACCATTGAATACCAAAGGATAAGAAAACCCTGGGAACCATCCAGAAATAATCTGGAACGCAATCCCAAAGTGTTTACTTTTATTGCAAAATAATTTGATCATTTTGGACGCGAACATCAAGGGGGGTTCATAGGTGAACAATAACTTAATTAGCATTGAAATATTGGAAACTACACCACAGGCCAAAGCAACTAGTTGGTTTCCTACCACGTTTAGAATCAGACAAATTTTGTCATCTGAATGTTTATTGTGTTCATCAGTTATCGTGACCTTTACTTTTAGGATGTTCAAATTAATGAATGATAGCAAAAACTCAACTTATGATACAAGGCCCAGAGAGAATAAAATCCTTTCTTGAACTAAAGGTCCTCATTTTAAAAATTGTGTAAAATGGGCACCCATCATGTTGTAGCCCAAAGTCCCTACTGACAGTTCTCATCAAACCACTTGAAGACACAAAAGAGGCCAAAACGCCGGTCGAACCATCCAAATGAAACCGTCCAGAAACCATCCAAAGTGTCCACTTTATGAACATCAATCATTATTCTGACCATTTGGACTAGTCAATTTAGTTTTGCTATTTTGGTTTTGTGCTTGATACACAAAGGAGCCAAACACCAGAAACATCCACGAAACGATTCTGGGAACCATCCACATGACAAACTTTTCTTTAAAAAATATTTATTTTGACCACTTTGGAACCAAAACTGTATGAATCGGGATCCAAGGTAATTTTCATCAACCTTGACACACAAGGAGCTAAAAAAACCTGGGGTGAACCATTAAGGACCCATTCAATTGTGTATTTTTATTTTAAGAAATCAATAATTTGACCATTTGGGACAGAAGTGGCATTTGAGTTTTTCAGGCATTTCTCACAAACCATTGATACACAAAGGAACCAAAAAAAAAAGCAAAAGCCAGGACCATCCATCACCTCTTATACCATCCAAAGTTTCCCACTTTCTTGAAAATCATTATTTGACTAAGTTTTTGAACTCACAAACACTGAATTGGTTTCCAGGCATTCATCAACCATTTGAAACACAAAGGACCCGAAACCACTGGGAACCATCCAGAAACTATCCATGGTACCATCCCCAAAAAGTATCCACTTTTTTGAAGAAATCACTATTTTGACCATCTTGAACCAAATAGCCAATTTGTGTTCCACACATTTGCTCAACAACCATTGATAACACAAAGTAGAAGAAAACACTGGGACCATCCAGAAATAATCGGGAACGCAACCAAGTGGTTTTACTTTTTTATTTCAAAATAATTTTGGATCATTTTGGACACAGGCAATTTGGGTTCAGGCAATACTTCATAGCATTGAAATATTGAAAACTACACCACAGGCCACATCAACTTTTGTTTTTCTTAAATCATCGTTAGAAATCAAAGCAAATTTTAGTCATCTGTATTGTTATTGTTTCAGTTATCGACTTTGTACATTTTCGATTCATAATGAATTAACAAGAAACCACTTATGTACAACAGGGCCAGAGAGAATAAAATCCTTTTCTGGGGAACTAAAGGTCCTCATGTAAAATTGGTGTAAATGGGCACCCATCATGTGATAGCACAAAGTCCCTACTCACAGTGCTCATCAACCATTGAACACAAAAGAGCCAAAACACCGGGAACATCCAAAAAAACCGTTCCAAGGAAACCCTCCAAAGTGTCCCTTTTGAACATCATCATTATTCTGACCATTTTTTGATATTGCAATTTGTTGTTGCTATTTTGTTTTTGTGTTGATACACACAGGAGCCAAAAAACACCAGAACATCCAGAAAAATTCTGGGAAGAGGACACATCGCACAGTGACAAACTTTTCTTAAAAAATATTTATTTGACAATTTTGAACCAAAACTGTTGACTCGGGACTGTGCCTCCAGGATTCTTTTTTTCAATCATACCACTATTGACACATCACAAAGGAAGACCTAAACAAATCACTGGTGAGCCATTAAGGAAACCGATCCGAAAGGTGTGGTATTTTAATTTTAAAAATCATAATTTTGACCATGGTTGGGACAAAATGGCCATGTTGAAGTTTCCACAGGCAAGTGGTCAAACCATGGATAGCACGAAAGGGACCAAAAATGCCAGGAACGCATCGCAGTTAACCATCTGCACCTGTATCCAAAGTGTCCACTTTTTCTTTAAAAATCATTATTTGGACTATTTTTGGGAACCAAAACAACTGAATTGGTTCCCAGGCATTCCTCATTCACCATTGAAACACAAAGGACCCGAAACACTGGGACCATCCAAAACTATCGCAGGGACCCATCCAAAAAGTAATCCCTTTTTTTGAAATCACTATTTTGACCATCTTGAACCAAATTAGCCAATTTGTGTTCCACACAATTTGCTCAACACCCATTGATACACAAAAGGAGAGAAAACACTGGGAACCATCCAAGAAATAACTGGGAACCAACCCAAAGTGTTACTTTTATTTGCAAAATAATTTTGGAATCATTTTGGACCAACAGGCAATTTGGGGTTCAGGCAAATACTTAATAGCCATTAAAACAAAGGAACCAAAAAAAACCCCTGACCCGGCCATGAAACCTCGATGAATATCTGAATTGTCCACCTTTTCTTTAAAAAATTATTATTTTGATAATTTAAAACCAAATAAGCTGATTTGGGTTCCAGCAATGGTCACCAACCATTGATCAAAAAGATCCAAAAACACAGAGAACCATCCAGAAACCTTCTGGAACCATCCCAGTGTCCACTTTTGTGTAAAAATGTTAATTTGACAATTTTGTTATTTTGACTACCAAAAGAGCTGATTTTGGGGTGCAGGAAATGTCATCAACTATTGAACCAAGTAGCCAAACAGAGCCGGGAACCATCCAGAAATCACCAAAATGGTCCCTCCCCTCCCCCACCCATCTCCTCCATATTTCTCCAACTCTCTCAACATGCATCCCTGACTCTTTGAAATAACAACCTTTGAAACTGATGAAGCAATTTCAACAATGTCTCCTAATTGACTTGCACTACTT
>JAMKCH010034783.1:0-15525 GCA_023653785.1 Ophioderma brevispina
CAGAACATTAAACTATGATTGCCACAGGCGGTGTAACTCAACAAAATCCACAATTTAACAATTCTTTTTTGGACATCAAATAAAATTTGCACACTATAGTCATTAATGAACACGGATCTATCTGTACAGACATATCTGCTAATTTCTGTGTCTTGGTCACTTTGTATTAGCAGTGGGCTATAAATGGGTCATTTTTTCTTTTCATTAGGGCTGGGTCTCTTTGTATTCTATTATACCTATCTCAATGTTTCAAATGAAAAGTTGAAATGAGCACTGCAGACAAACTACATGTAATAAAGTACTCAAATTTCTTGAGCTGTATAGCCCACTCCTATTTGTATACATTAAGTGCTTTCAAGATAGTGGCAACTAAGGTCATTTTATATATTTTTTTTTTAGAAATATTAATTAAATTGATATCGCATGATGCTTAAAAAGAACCTCATTAGTATGGCCCAATACTGGAAAATTGTGTCATGTGAGTGTTTCACCAAGATCCATTTCACTAAAATAGGACGTCGTCCATAATCTTCCCACTGTTATGGAGGAGTCCATTGCAATATTTGGGTCTGTGGCAAATGTCCAAATGTATAAATAAATAAATCTCCATCAGGACTGAAATAATGGGTAGGGTCAAGAGGCTAAAATACTCAATAGAAAGATTTTGCAGATTTGGACAACGGGGTTCATACCCGAAACATTTCTCCCAGTCAATACCTGTTGGGGGGGGGGGGGGGGGGTTTAAAATTCAGGTGTCTTTTTGTAAACAGGTTAATTCACGTATTACACCCACCAGCTGAATGGGTTGGGGTTGTTTTCCAATGAATTTTTAAGTAAGAATTGAAGTGAAATATTGATTTTAAAGGGACAAATTTTATGGTGTTCCAGGAATTTTATATTTCCAGCCCAAGTAGTCCCCAACAATGCAAAAAAAAAAAACCCCCCCCACTTGACTTTTGGGGACGGGGACACACTGCATGCTAATTCCAGCTGCTAATTTTACCTAAATTCTAGCTGTGCCTTCCATAGGGTTTGCCATTATTACTACATTCCAGCTGCAGAGATGGGGGTAAATTCCAGCTGCATTTTGTAACATGCCAATTCCAGCTATAATTTTGTCCCCATTTCCGGTTGGCCCTTCCTTACATGAATTCCGGTTTTGCGGAGCTGTGATTTTGACCCCCAATTACAGTTTGCCTTCCATGGAGGGGGGGGGATTGATCTGAATAGCCCATTAACTATGGTTGGTCAAGTTGCTTGGGCTATAGCCTAATTGCTAGGCCTACTCAACGATATGTAAGACTGCATGTCAACAAGTGAATCTTTTGTAGGAATGGAATATGTGTAAGATGAGCTAGGCAGGACTGCATGAGGAACGTTCAGTCATTCGTCTAATTTTGTACGCGTGTATAAGGAAATTTTACAAGTATGCGCTAGGATCTGCAATGGTTACAATGTAGAACAGTCCAAATCAGCATGCACTGCTATTTCTTTGGCTGCAATGTGCTGCCTTGGTAGATTTATGGTTCATTCTGCTCCCGGGGGCACTCAACTTTGGTTTAAGTAGGGATGTGAGGCGTGAGGTGTCCACTTGGGGCTGAGAACTGCATTTTTTAACATTTTTTTTTTTGGAATAGGGAACTGAATTTTAGGTAAAATTAGAGGTTATGGAACTGAAGAAATGGCTAAATTTCTCAAATGTTTAGTGAAAAATGGCAAATAAAAGATATACCTTTAAAATAACCAATATACAAGAAAAACACTACTGCAAGAAGAATTACACACCGAGGGTTGTTTTGCTGATGTGTTTAGGCTAATTTTCCTCAATCATATCAATGACACAGTCACAATCATAACTGCATTTTATACCCCCTAGCCAGTCAGTCCTGAGGTCACAGTGACACAATTGATAACCGTAGAAATTGTTGTACGAAGTTAGAAGGCATGGATTTGCACCAAACACAAAAAGAACGCGTCCTAGCTGCTCCTTGTTCGCTTCCCCACACAGGTCTGCATGGTCTGTAGTGCAAATCAGTGATGTTTTTCACCATGTTAAAGTTTAGGGGGAATTCATGTTCAAACTGGCAATCTATGAACTAACCGTGGTCTTCGCTTTCTCAAAACAGATACAGCTTTACGTGCACAGACTTTTTTACAGATAAGATGTCCCTTTATGATTTGGTCAACTTTAAAATGATGTGGGTCCTGAATTTGTCAAGACCACATATTATTTAAACACGATTTTTTCACTTTTCATCCTCGTTTTTCAACCCCAAAAATATCATTATAATTATAATTATACCATCTGAGGTATGAAGTAGACTTTTAGCAACATTTCTGCAATATTTGTAAAATGAAACAACGTATTTACGAGCCCCAAAAACGAAGTTGTTTCAACCGTTTTCTACCAACTGGAGAGGTCAGCGCTGCAACGTTGTTTTAATGTGAAAAAGAAAATAAAGCATGCCAGCGTGACCTGCTGTCTGACTGTAGCGGGACTAGAACTTGATTGTGAATTTGATGCCCCTATTGGTAATCCCACATTTGCAGATAGTCCCTCTTTTTTGGAATGAGCATGGGTACCCGACCCGGCTGCAGGATAACTTTTGATAATCACATTCAATAATAAAGAGCAGCACAAATCAGAACAGTACCTCTACATGTATGGCTAGTTTGTACATAGGTTCACAATAACGAGACTATACTTGGGAGATGGACACTTGTAGGCGAATACTAGTCCGAGGTTGTTCTGACTGAATCTCATATAGGGGGGAGTGTTCGAGTTAGTGAATACATTTCCATCTTACATGGTCTTGGATCATTTTTGAAATAAATGCCAATGTTGGGTGCGCTGCGCCATCTCCTAGCGGAAAGATTAATAAATACCCATCCTGGTCTAACTGGAGAAAAAGTAGTTAAAATTTCAATATGCCAATTCTCTCAGCAAAGCAGCACCATGGAATCAAACTTGATGGCCTACTTGAAATAACATAAAGCAGTTACATACAGCATGATAGATCAGACATACGTGTGTATTTGGACCACAAAAGCAGTCCAATGGCAAGGGATAGTGACCATGATTGGAACTATGTTAACATCGCCTGCCTACTTCGTACATGTGTCACTACTAAGTCCTAAGCATAGCTAGGCTATTAAGCCGAAAGGCGAAGCTACGTCCCATTAAACAGTGGTTTAAAAAGCATTTAAAAACACACAGTGTTGTTCACATCATATCACGTGAAACGTGTTTATAATTTTGAAGAACAAATTAAAAATCAGAGTCAGACATGTAGCCTAGACTAGATAGTAGCTAGTCTACAGCAGGCCTAGGTCTTTTACATTAGAGTCATAACTTCAAATTTTGTCACAGATATTTTCCCATCCATAGTTTTATCATGTGGGTAAAATGTAACAGTCAATGGACAGTGTAAGCACAGCCTAGGCTATAAAATCTTAGCCGGGCTACCTTAGTTACACTCACCCACACACGCCAGTTGGCACTCTCATGCACAACAGTCTCAGACTAAAGTCATATGACTGATCATGTCAGTCATGATCTGCAAGGGGACAGCTTCTGTTAACAATATCTAAAATCCCTAAAATCCTACCTTGATCGTACCCACACAAGTCCCCGTCACGGAGAGAGTGAGTCAGCATCCACGACAGCTTACCGCCTTTTTAAGGACGTGTGTCTGCAAGTGGAGGCAGGATGGAAGAGCGCGTATCCATGCAAAAAGTGAATTTATGGTGTGCCATAGAGGACATTTAAAGTGACTTTTGCAGTGTTGCCTATTAATGAAATCTTCCAATTCCACAAGTAGCCAAAAAGGGATATCAGAATATAAAAAATAGATAAAAAGTTGAAAAATACAGTTAGAATTTAGAAATATTTTAAGTCCTTCAGTTTTTAAAAAAAAAATATAGCCAATTATAATGGGCCCCCAAATATCTTAAAAATACATTCTAGTCATGATATTTTTATTTTTTTGGTTTTCATATTGAATTATATTCTTATCGTATTTTTTGGATAATTTCTCTGCATTTGGATGAAAAATCCACTAAAATACAGATTTTCCAAGCAATGCTGTAAAATTTTTTAAAATGAGACCTTGACCTTCTCTGGGTCAAAGGTCACTTTAACTTCCAGGTCTGCAAAAACGACCACCCAGCTAACATTCTACAGAATTAAGGAATATTTGGGTATAAGCATGTTGTGACATAAGAGGTGGCCCGAAAAAACATGTTGCTCCCTAGGTAAAAAGTCTATCTTTCTTTCCGGCTCTCGTGACTGCCTGCACTGACCATACGGTAGGTGCGATTATCCGGTCGAATGCACTAGGCTAGGTCTTATCCTTATAACAGGGGTGTTTAATACAATTATTTCTGTTTGCATCCTTGAAAGTTTCCATAATATGGGAAAACCCCATGAGGTTGTTTACTTGAACATGTGGCTGCCCAGGGATTGCCAAGTTCTATTTTAAGATAGACAGCTGTATTAGATAGGGACCGGATCTAGAGGTGATTTAGATTTTTAATATTTTTGTTTCTATCCTGCGGTTTTTAATTTACATAATGCTGTCATACAATCTGTCCACAAACTGAATGTACCATTCCGAAATTATTTATTTGAAATATACAAGCCCTTCATACAACATGGATATAGTGCTATTTGGTAGAACAGTTTTTACCTAAACAGACACTTTTTTCGATCATGTTGACACGATTTAAAGCAATAGAGCGTATTTCAAAAGCATGTCCAATTTAGGTTGGGCCATTGTTGGGAAGCTGTTCAGGTTATGGTTGAAATCTATTGGGCGTTTTGAATAAGCTAGTTGCAGATGCCAAAGTACTTGCAAAGAATCATTTGCAAGATTGGGCGTTCCTCCACGGATGTGGTTTTTGAATCCAGCCCAAATCAATCTTGTTTAAAGATATACTGGAGTCCCGTGTAGTGTGTTGCTTGCATCTTACTGTGCTCTCATACTCCTGATTGAGTTTGCTGTTCTTCTTCGCCTTCCACTGTTGCCTCTGATCCTTTTAAGCTAACTTCATGGCTCTGGTATTTGTCAAAATTTTCTTTTTAATGTTAAGCGGCTATTAAAATTGGCTGAAAAACAAAGGGATGATTTCTACATTGCTCCTGGTCTGGATAAAGCTGTCAGCATAAACACATACAACTCTCAGTGGTGAATGTTGGCTGTTGATGGTTACCAGGATGACGACCAGCCATCCTTATAAGCAGTGCTAAATTATGGACATAATGCAGCCTTTTTAACAATCAATAAACTGGCTACCACCCTGAATTAAAAAAACATCAATGTTATTCGTTCACACTCACACTCTTTGAACTTATGTCTTGCCAAATCCAATTGCCGTTTCAATACAATGTTCACTACTTTACAAAATAAAAATTTCCAGGTGAAAGTGGCCAAACTCCCAAATTTCACCGTTTCAACATTGCCATTTCTGTATCTAGGTAACCGGAATTGATGCGGTAAAACGAATTGCTAGAGGAATAATTAGCATTCCTACAGTACATAGGTATAGCGCTTATTGGACACGAAAAAACATTTTAATTGTTTTTTTGTCGGAAATTTTTATTTTTTTGGCACAGCACTTCCCTTTGCAACGTACAGCAGTGTAGAGGAACCGTGTTTTATAGGCATAAGTGGTTGTTAAACTTGAATTAGAGCTAGTAGCATTTTGTCTTGTTTTAAAGGTCAGATAATAAATGGTCTATAAACAGCTTATACTTTTTGCATTTGTGTATAGAGAATTGTGTCAAATTTTGCCTGGTTTATGCCTGCAATGCATTCCCAAATTGCCCATATGGAAACACGGGGTCTGGGTGTCACTCAGCTATTAATAACCCAGATAAGCCAAACTGACGCGGGCCGCCTTCTTGATACTTCGCACGGTCCGCGGCGACGGTTCGCACACCACTCTTCGAGGGCTTCGAGCCGACGTTGGGAAACATGTGGGGGGGAATTGGTCGTTAGATGGTCGGCAAACTAACGTCAAGCCGACGTTGAGAAAACGGTGGGGAAAATGGGTCGTTTGATGTCGGCAAACCACCGTTCAGCCCTACGTTGGGAAAACGGTGGGGAAATTGGTCGTTAAATGGTCCACGCAAAACCACGTCAACCGCGTGGAACCAGTGGGTAAATGGTCGTTTGATGGTCGTCAACCAACATCACCCGACGGTGGGGGAATGGTCGTTGGATGGTCCCGACAAGCCACCGTCCCGGGGCGAAGTTGGAAAATGGTGGGGGGGACTGGTCGTTTTTTTTTTTTCTTTTGTGTCGGCAGCAGACCAACGTTGGGCCTGCTGTTGGGGAAATGGTGGAGTGAATGGTCGTTTAATGGTTGTAGCCAACGTCGGGGTGAAGTTGGGGAAAATGGTGGGGGAACTGGTCGTTTTGTGGTCCGGCAGGCCAACGATGGGGCAATATGTTTTGTCCGCCAGACTATAATTACTACAATCTAATTAGGCTAAGTAAAAAGGAATTAGTAGCCTAGAGCCGAACGGCCTATTCACAGTCAAAATAGGGCCTATGATTGCAACATTGTGCGTAAAATAAAAACATATTCATTTGCATTGACTCATATTGTTGTTTTGTGCAACTCTGTTTTGTTTTCACCGTGATACTGGGATTCTTGAGCTTTCGGGTTTTTTGCACCTCTGTGAAGCTCTTGACGTATTCGTTCGCGCCCATTTTTTTTATTAGTCTTAGTCTTTACTTATTGTGTCCCAATATAGTGTTGAAGCTTTTATTTTTACAATTTGAAGGATTATATTTTGCCCTCTGTCATCAAGCCGGACACTTTAGCTCATTGGATAGTCCGTCATTCCCTTTCTTAATACAATGGTCCGGGTCTTCGAATCCGTCAAAGGTAATCCCCGATTTTCAGTTACTATAATACTGTTCCAAACACAGATATGAACTATACTGGTGTATTAAATGTAACAAACCATAGGGAATGTTTCTTTTTTTTTCATTAACAGCCCATTAGTGGATTTATAACAGGCAAAACCTCGTTTTTATTATGGTTGGATAACGTTGGCCCCCATGCTGCCAATGCTGGCCCAACGTCAAAATACGACGCATGTTCATCGTTGGACCGACTGAAAAAATGACGTTGGTCCACTTAATTTTCGTGTATTGAATGTCGCATGACGTTGGCCCGTGGTTGTGCCACGTCAAAATTGATGTTGTGCCAACGTTGGGCTGGAGGACATTTTTACATTAGTCCATCGTCTTATGTTGACCGTGACCCAACTTAGTCGATCTGTTGGCCAACGTGGGCCACGGTGTGATTGCTATCTGGAAGCGCCCGGCCCAGTCGCGGGCCGAGCCCTCATGTCGCCAAAAATATAAATACGCCACATAGTTTTAGAGCTATTTTTACCCAGTCGCCTATTTATTTTTAAACACACCCTTAAAAAGTACACAATTTTGCATACTATCCTACAATCCTGTGTTTTTCCTGGCCGGAATTACTCATTTTGTTAAATGTTAATTTATCATATAGCAGGTTATAGGCCAGAATTTTTGTATTTAACTACTTTTGTTTATGTCCACTAGATTTTTGCATTTATCAAAAACATAAAGTTTTTTTCATTTTGTCATGGGCACTTCGTTAGTTACTGGGGGGAGGTCGGGGGGGGGGTCCTAGGGACCCTCGATAATTAACGCAATTACGAGCGGACCGATGGATTTGAAATTTTTTTTGCGTCTGCAAGCGCAACCTAATGTTTTACAGAATAAAAAACTATAAACGAAATTTTTTAGACTCCACGTATATTGCAGGCGCAGCGTTAAAAACCCTCCGTAAAACGACAACAAAAACATTCCCCTAGGAGCCCCCCTTCTGTGGTTAAGTGTTATAAGAGCTTATAAGGGGGTCTATGCAAAATTTCATTGAGGCCATAGGAGATCTTGTAATTTCACATCTTGCATTAGCCTAAGGGTTGTAACTGCGTGTCAATCCCGGTTTGGTCAATCTGAAATCCTCCCTCAGTTTCCTCCCTCCGAAATAATGCCTGGTCCCTAACTGATGCGGGTCAAGCCCTTAGAACTGGGGGTCAGGATAACACGTTTATGCGTAAATAATTTACATACCCATTCACTGGCGCAATGGCCGGCTGCGAGTGTGCTCGGACTGACGTGTTTGTGTACCTTGAACGGGTAACTAGTAACTCGTTTTCTATAAACACCATTCTGTGTCGCTAATACATAACCATATAAATGGCAAGGTCAAGAACAAGGTAAGCCGAATTTAGTCTTATTTAGAACGGCTTTTTATCATCAACCCCATCGCGAGGTAACCCCAGGGTTATGAATTTAGTTATTTCTGCCACAGGTTAACATTTCTATATTTCTGAAAACTACCTTAATGACTTCCTATTAAATTTTTTCACCTTTTAGGTTTGGAGGAAATTTACAATATTCTCCAATATGATATTTTTTATGATTTTTCTTTCGTCATTTCTCCGCTTAGTTAACATTTTAACTGGTGGTTCGGTCGCCATTTTGTCGCTATTAAGGTCATTCGTGTCATCTAATTTGGGATGCATCCATTTCGCTATAGGGGAGAGGCTGTCCACGTTCCCCGCCTATTACTATGGCCATTGGACCATGGGTTTTAGAGTTTGAGTAGGGGAATGGTTAGGTTTTAGAGTTGGTTATAGTTAGGGGTTAAGGGGTTTAGATTAGGATTAGGGTTCGAGTTAGGGTAGGGTATCGTATGGTTTGAGTTAGGGTTAGAGTTTAGGTGTTGTAGTTGGTTATAGTTAGGTTTTAGATTAGGGTAGAGTTAGGGTTGAGTTTAGGGTTAGAGTTAGGGTTCGTTTAGAGTTAGAGTTAGGGTTTAGGTTTTAGGATTAGGGTTATGGTTAAGTTAGGGATTAGGGTTCACCACTAGTCAATCCTACTCCCTCCACTAGTCAATTCTACCCCACTTTTGCCCTCCTATACCACAAGTCAACCACTAGTCAATCCCATGCTATACCAGTCACTCCTAAACCGGATTTTTTTTTTTGCTATTAGTGTCGAAATGAAACACGTTCTGGGACACTTTTTTTTAAATATAATTTCACCCTTTTTCTTGAAAAATGTCTAACATTTGAAAATACAGGGAAATATGAAAATTAAAGAGTTTGGTCGTGTTCGAACAAGTAGCGTACATTCAATACCATTTCCATTTACACATCAGAATTGCAATCATACAAACAATGGCTTATTAGTGTCAAAATGAACCAGTTCTTAGACAGCTGTTTTTAAAACTGCCTTTTGACGGTTTATGGAATAAAGTGCAACTTACAGATTAATAGGATTTTTTTTTGCTTATTATGTCGAAATATAAACTAAACATTTCTCCCTTAACGTCATTCATATGATTTGTGAAAAACACCCCTAAACGCTATTTGGTACTGGCCAACCTCTATCCTTTGACTTTAAAGGAGCCGTCGCCAACGGTGTTTCTATATTCTAGTATTTGAATCCCAAACAAATTAACATTAGGTTGAATTAAGCCAATATTTTCATCTTTAACAGGCCATTCCACTTCCCTTATGGCCATTTCCAGTCACAATACGACAATTATTTTCAGCATATACATATTGTAGTTTCGTATATATTATATTATTACATATTTTAGATAGACAGTATATTTCCAACACACACCCTTATTCCCACGCAAATTACCACGGTTTGTGGTATAATGGATAACGAGAGAAGACTCTAGAGATTACGGTCCAGGTTCGAGTCCGGCGGGAAACATAGGAATAAATTGTTAGTAGAAGTAGTAAGTAGTAAGTAGTAAATCTAAGATATTCCAGTAAAGTAAGGTAAGATAACGGATATGTAAGTAGAGCGTGGAAGGGGAGCGTAGGATAGAAGGAAGAGAACGGTAGGTGGAAAGAGACACACACACAGATTGCGATCATTTTTTTTCGGCGGGATTTTTGTTTCATTTCTTTTAGTATAAACCCCAGAAAAATACAGGCCCCATTTTACTCTACCCCATCATAGAGTCGCCCTCTTTTAGAATGGCGGTTGATATGGGAGAAAAATTTGAGCAATATAGGCTTGTGGCAGTTCCCTCCCAATTATGCTTTAACATGTGGCCCATTAACCGAGTGAGTTATGCAAAAAAAACACATGGAATACATTTCCCCTGTTACCACGCAACTTTGTCGATCTCAAAATTAACGGTACGATGATATCCCTGTTTTCACTATCAATCACAACTTGACATCCTATATACGCTTATTATAATGCGATGACATATATGTGAAAAAACTTAAAAGAACTAGAAATTAAAAATTTTGAAGAAAAATTAAGCTTAACAATCACTTTGCATGGGAAAGGTTGTTTCTCCGGAAAAAATGAAGGATTTCTACTGTTTTTAGACAAATTTTAAGGATACTTATTGCATCTAAGGAACTATATCCATCTCGATTCGAATTGCTTTGATATTCTGTTCGTCTGCAGTCTGCAAAGCAAGTTGGCTCTTTGAAATGGGCTGCTCATGCTGGTAACAGGGGAAAGGATTCCATGGTTTTGCATAAACTTCACATCCGTTTTAATGGACAAAATTAAAGACATAATGTGGATATGCGAGATGTTTAAACAGAATGTAGTTTGTGGTACAACACAGATTGTATGAGTTTAAACAAAGATGGTTTCTGGACTGAAGCGCTAGTATGCCTACAGGACTCTATGGACTGTCCTTCTATGCCGTGGTTGGTTTGGAGGCCCCCATGGGGGGTGGGGTTAGGGGAAAACAAGTGTACAAAATTATAATAAATGATTAAAATAATGATTAACGTCTGTTTTCGCAATAAACTGGCACAGTTCTTTAAAATTGAAAAAGTTACCTCAATTTATTTCCCAATTATCAGTGACCAATGGATAGGCCCGACAACTAGACTTCAGCAAACAATGGAGCTAAGATATTCCACTGTCGGCCCGTTGCGGTGGAGAAAAAAACTTCAAAGCCTTTTCGCTCTAGTGTTGGACCATTGTTGTATTGTCTCACAGTTGAAAAGATATCAGGTGTTTACCTCTCCGATTTAGACAGTATTTTTTCATGACGTAAGCAAAAATACTTATCTCATTCACAAAAAAAAAAAAAATTTTTTTTTACGTAAATATTGAGCGGCTATATAGTGCGTGTTCCAATTAACTTTGGTCGTAGTTTTCCATATTCGAAAAGGAAGAAAGACGAACAAAAAGTTCATGAAAGAAAAGTATGGCAGCTTTGACCTAAACAACTTTGTGCGAACCAAAATCTGTAACGTATTGCTCAACTTCATGTCTATTCAAATTATACCGCGTTTTGAGAAAACATTAGTGCACGAACCATAATAATGTAACGGGTTATTGTGAAAGAGGGTATTTTGTTACTCATCCCGAATCGTGGAGGTGAAACACCTGGAATATTTCAAATGCGTGGAAGTTATAACAATGCTCCGCATACGGGCCGATTGTGATATCTTTAACTCATGATTTGCTGAGTGTATCATATCCATGGTCAGGACGAGAAATTGAGGTATAGTTTATCCATTTTCAAGAAAAATATTGACCAGTTTTATGGGCGGAACAGGGGCCAGTTATGATTTAATACATTTTTCTATGAATTTACACTTGGATGCCTAGCTCTCCGATGGACGACAACAGAATTTGTTATACAGTGGTTATTTGAATCCACGCCCCATAGTCTAACATAAAGCTACTGCCAATATTGAATTGGTCTGCGTGTTAGTGTTGAAAAAAATCATAAGTGCACTTTTGGTGCAGGAGGTTTGGTCTTCGGGCGTTCTATCTAAACATTTGCACGATTTATTCGCAGGGCAAGTGTTACATCGAAGGAAACAAGGTTCATGGCAAACAAAGTGGGATATTTGGGGAAAACTTTCAAATTTGGGCCTTTGACAAACTACGGACCGAAAAAAAAATGCCGAGACGAGATGGATGACTTAGTGTCCAACATGCCGAGACACTTGTGTGGAACGCAGTTCTAAATAAAATAATAATAAAAAAAAACCGGAGGTGAAAAAGAAAAACGCGTTCAAGTAGTCATCCATTTATTCATGATACACAGCTCTCTCTAAATTCCAAAGATTTAAAAGTCTTCGAGACTGTTAGTGACAAAAAATTCAAAAGAACTAGAATTCAAATCTAGATGCATTTTAAATCCACTATATTTTAATTGAAGTCTTATATAAGTTGTGGCATTAATAAGTCTTTGGAATATAGAGAGCTCCATTATTTAACTGTTTCTCCATATATGGCGTCCTTTTTAGAAAAATCTCTAGAGGGAAAGGTTGCGGTTGTAACAGGGGCCTCGAGTGGCATTGGATTGGCTATTGCACAGCGATTGGCCAAGGCTGGAGCCTCGGTGGTGTTGGCAGCGAGGAGAGAAGACAGACTTCAGGAAGCAAAGCAGACGATAGAAAAAAATGGCGGGAAGGCCATTGGTGTTAAAACAGATGTTACAGTTAGACAAGAGGTGGGCAAAACCTAGTAAACATGATAAACGTATGAGTTTTGTGATTTTGGTATTCAGGTGTACAGTAGTTTGAGCTATATGAATTAAAACGTTCTCTTTCCAAAATTAGAATTATTGCGTTTACCACTATTGCAATTTTCAGCCAATTGGAATTTCTTTAGAGAGCTAATGAACGAAGGTGGTGCGGTACACAATTGGAGTATTTAAAGGAAAAGAAAATTGGTTACAAAAATTCACCTACTCATGTAATTATCATTATACTTGAGTGATCCTCTAAGTGATTGTCAAACAATAAAACAAAGAGAAGCTGTTTTACTCGTACTTACCTTAGGAGTTAAAGACACTATCAGTGATTTGAAAAATATTTGAAATTTGCAGGAATAGCTTCAAAGTGAAGGATAAGTCTGTAGAATTCTCATAAGTTACCCTTTCCAACTGAAGAATTTACAGAAAAGGAAGAAAACGGCGGTGTTCCAAGATACGATCTCCCATTCAAATATGTGTTCTAGTAAGTGTCCGAACGGACAGTAATGACTAAAATTTCCGATTCTGTCCTTATTAGGTTGCTTCTGGTCTTATCATTTGCAGGGTATGTTAGGATACCTGTACTTGTTACATACATGCAAAAATCTGATTTTTGATGATTTTTTCGATTTTCTGATTTAGCAAATCACTGATAGTGTCTTTAATTATACTTACAAACATGTAGATAGGTACCATTTTTTTCAAGTTTGACAAAATTGGGAATTGCGCCACCGCGTCAGTCACGGAGATTAAAACGACAATCTATCATAAATTAAAATAAATCCTTTGAGTTCAGTAGTGAAAAATATTTAAAAAAACATACTGAAATGAATCCATAGCACACTCACTTGCTCAATTGTTAAAAAATAATTAGAATGTATAAAATAATACTTACTTTAATTGAATTTTGCTGATTGCGGTGACACCACTGGCCACTTGTTATCCTTTTTTAGCAAATTCAGGGTTTCAACAACTGACAAAAAACAATGGTATATTTATCTGACAGGTGCTATGTTGATTAACACCTCAATTGCATCAGTCAAAGTATCAGTCAAAGTCAGCAACTCGCATACCAGGCATACCATTGCTTTGTTGATTTCTATAGACATGTGTAAAGATATTAATAGCTCTGACAGGTGCTTGGGGGATTAACACGTAGCAGTCACATGGGAAAACCTGCATCCAAATTTAGTTTATGTTTAACAAAATCTGAAGTAATGTACATTATGAAAATTTGACCAATTTGTTTTCGAATTAGTGAAAGTGATTCTAATAGGGGTTCATTTCAGCAGGTTTAGTATTTGCTAGAATTTCTCTTTAAGGAAATATTTTCATATGTATCCCTCTTTTAAACATGAAACAAATTCTTTTTTATGGCTTTACAATAAGTTACAAATACAAGCCTGCACATCAAGATTCTGATCTTTTTCCGTCTTCTCTGTTTTACCATAATTACAACGGAAGCCTATTGGATACCAGCTACTAAAGTTGGGCAGCGCGGGTAGAGGAAATGCATGGATTTTCAGTTGTTTAATTTAGCAAGAGGATAAGATTTTGTAAAGCGTTATACTCTTCGCATAGTACTAAATTACGTACGTGCCTGGAAATCTAAATTGAGGGCGATCCATTAGGCTATTTGAATTTTTAAAGTACGGATTTCTCAGCCTACATCCCTGTATATTTGATTTTTTAAAAGCCTGAGTACGCGTGCGCAGCCAGTGATGTGCAAAGTGTTATCCGTATGCAGGTAACAGAAAATGGTGTATTTCAGGACATGTGCAATAGACGATTTGCACAATCCCCATAATGCATCTCGTATTGTGCCCATTTCCATCCGGGAACTTGTACCAGAGTGCATGTTTACAAAAAAAAATGTTCGTTCGCGTCGCCGAACAGTGCCTAAAATTACAATACAAAGTACCTTTTCACGTGAAATTAATATTTAATCTTACAAAAATGTAGAAGAATTTTCAAAGGAACAAAAAACAATCGAGGCACTGGTGTTGAAATTCACGACCAAAAGTGATATTTTCGATCATAACTGTGCCCTACTTGTCACCTGCCGGACGAATGCACTATCTATCTAACTAACGGCCGCAGCCGAGATGCTGTTCACCATGTAGCGCCAAATGTCCGTGTTTGTCATTAAGTTGGGGATGTCAGATGGATCCTGCTGGATGTCTCGAGCAATCACATCAATGTAGTTAAAGGGGAACGACCACTGTTTTGGCATGGTAACTTCCAACATGTGACGTCTGAGACTACTTGATCAATCGCACGATGACAGTGACCGGCAAATCGTGCACGGCGTTTGGCAACAGAAGATGAAATTGGAGGGATATCTCCATATATCTGTGCTTTGGTCTTGTGCTCACGCCAGGATATGTTTTGTACTCGCATAAGAAGCTTGGTGTAGGAGCCATCCAGTCTGTCCTGTAGCTCTTTCTTCATGGTCCAGGTCTAAGATCCATATAACAGAATACTCTCTACACAGGCTCTAAAGAATTTCAGCTTGGTTGAATACACAACTATAGAGCAACGTCACAGATAGGGTAAGTTTTCTGGTATTCTGTTTACACTCTTAACCATGTTTTTAGCCGACTTGAGGCTGGTACAAGTTCCCGGATGGAAATGTTCACAATACGAGAGGCATTATGGGGATCGTGCAAATGGTCCATAGCTCCATTACTGACGAAAACTTGATTAGTCTCCCTTGTGTATAAAGGAGTTCAATACCACCTCATTGGTCACTTGATGTTATTGATACACGTGAGGTTTTGACAACAATTGCTGAGTGCACGGAATATGTTCTGAAATTGCATGAACAATTTGCTGTTTACGGTGATGTAATTTTAAATGCAGGGGCGTAACCAGACCTGACCATCCGGGGGGAGCAAGAGACTCAAGAGGCTTCCCGATTCCGATTTTGCCGCTATGTGCAAGAGTCTTGTCACGATAGCCTAAACGGGTGGGGGGTCCAGGGGC
>JAMKCH010034784.1:0-23621 GCA_023653785.1 Ophioderma brevispina
ATTTGGAGGGTGTAAAATTCAAAATACAGTAATCATGATCCCATCATCTTTGAAATGCCACCTCTGATGTCAACCTGTTTAAATACACTGCTCTAGCGC
The DNA here is from genome assembly GCA_023653785.1 of Ophioderma brevispina. Classification (NCBI taxonomy): domain Eukaryota; kingdom Metazoa; phylum Echinodermata; class Ophiuroidea; order Amphilepidida; family Ophiodermatidae; genus Ophioderma; species Ophioderma brevispina. The sequence continues at coordinate 100 of JAMKCH010034784.1, forward strand.
CGATCACTATTTGCTGGTCGCTGTCATTGTGCTGCTGATCAATAAGTCCTCATTGTCACATGTTGAGGTGGCCATGCCCAACAGGGTCATCGCCCTTTAACTACACCTGATTGATTGCTTAAGACATCCAGCATGGATCCATCTGACTGCTATCAACTTAATGACAGGCAGGGACATTTTGCGCTACATGTTGAACAGCATCCTCGCTGCAGCTGCTTAATAGCTGCAAATACTCTGGGCATAACTTCGTGACATACCAATGCGCTCTTGCTTGATATGCACGTACTGTGTCTACGTGTAACCGATGGTGTGCCTTTTGGTGGTGAAGCGGGCATACGTTCTAAACTGTCCGAGAAATTATGAGCCAATATGATAGATTGAATTGAAGTTGACATTCTCTTATCTTTTCATGCAAATAGGATCAAGAAATTTATGGAAGTCTAATAGCCAATCAAGGAAGGCACAGCAGCGCAACTAACATAGCCCTGATAGCTGGAAGAAACACAACTAAAGGTATGACTAAGAAGCATTACTAATCTTTTGTTTGTTTTTATTTCAGATTCAGATTACTTGCACCATAACAGATTTAATTATTCAAACTAAAGTATTGACTTTTTTATAGTTTCAAACTCTCTTTGAGCCGAATTCTTCATCAAACTGACTTGCATGATCCAACTTACTCTCCAATGATCACCTCGCCATGTGGCAGATGATGTTCAGAGGGAATCATAATTAAAGTCCCCGTCCAAAAAAATCCCCACGTATGCATCACATTCTTGTGTGGGCTTGTTCCCATTGAACAATCCAATCACATCTATCTGGTAGTAATCTCAAGGCATGCATAAAGTGTAATATTTGCACATGTCGTCTCACCATGAACAGTCTCCTCTTTGAATGCTGTTCTGACTATAAAACATACTAAGGTCCATGGCCTGATCACTATAATAGCCTCGTCCCCAGAAGCCCCCGATTTTACCAGAAATGGTTAACAGTTTGGAGCATAAGAAACCTACTATTTTTCTCATTTTTTTTTTTTACCCTTTGAAATCTTAAGTCCAGGTTGTTTGGTTTGGAAGTTAATGCTCTCACATCAAAATAGATGGAAATAAGAAAGATAATCAGTAGCTTCCACATGCCATTGCTTTCCAAGTGAGTTTTTTGTACAGTACCGATGTGAATCGTAGGGGTGAAACAACTGCTAATTAACATTATTGATCACACACTGACCATTTCAGGATGTTTCATCACTAACGATTCCATGACTACCTGTACAGAATCTCCAATTGGAAGCAATGCATTGTGGAGCACCGAAATCTTCTCTTGATTGAAATATTGGTGCAAACTTTAGAGATGGGGTTTTTGAGTGAAGGCCATCTATCAAGATGAAAACTTCATATCCTTAAGTCCAAAAAATATCCATTGACATAATTGAGCAGAACAAAGGCCTGCACTAATAGTGAAATACACCTGGCAAAAAAAGATCTCGGCGCAGTTTTTCGAGCAATATTGTGCCAAAAGTCAGACCATGTAGAAAAGTTTTCGAAATATACATTTTGTGGCCTTGTGAGGTCGTGCTCTTTCATTTAACACTCGCTTGTAAAAAAACGCGTCAATGGCTGATTGATAGAGCGCCCGAAAGGACACAAGCCCACCCAAACCAAAGTTGAAGTTTTGGATTTCAATGGTACAATGTGTGGTACCACGCAATAATACGTTGTGTATTGATGTACACAGAGTGTTCCGGACTGACAGAGCGAGAAAGCCTACTTGCAATATTGATGTGGTTAACGTGTTCGCTGTCGCCAGTAACTGCAATGACCATTGAAAAATCCAACAAACTGCAACTTTTGGTTTGGGGTTTGCGTCGTCGGGCATTCATCTCGGCAATTTCTGCACGCATTTTTTTACCAAGCTAGGTATTAAAAGAAAAGAGCAAGGGAACTAGACATACAATGGTTATATTTCAAACACTTTGAAAATGGTCTGATTTTGACCACAATACTGTTCGAAAAACATTGATCGAAGATACTTTTTGTGCCAGGTGTGTGGCTTTCAACAACTCACTATATCTACTTGTACAGTAGCATACCGTTGTTGATTCCTTATCAACCCATAGTTGATGCGCAAATTAGCATGTCACACCCAGCGCAGTGTTCACTGAAGGCATTTACGCGGTAACGCTGTAAGTTGATTCACTGTTCTCTTAGTGATGTTTTGAACTTTTCAGTATGCACAAGGGCACCAGTGCAAACTGCTCAAGCACAGACATGCCAAAACTATCTTTTTGCTTTAGATTTTGCAAAATATATGTACGAGAAAGATTTCTGTCTAACTGGGAACATTTTAGTATTAAGTGAGAAAGTATCCTCTATACAAAACACGATATTAATAAGTTTTTCATAAGGATCTTTCTTTCGGTAAATGGTTTCAAACATTACAGAGTGGTTCATGCACAAATCAACCACTCGGTGCAACAACTCCGATGCGTCCACCATATTTTTATCCCGCTCAAGCGGCTAAAGCCGCCCTCGCGGGACAAAAATATGCGGACACATCAGATACAGAGTTGTTGATTTATGACGAACCACTCTGTAACATTTTGAATCCTAAATGACAGTCAGGGAGTAAATTTGACTGAAGTTTGTCCAGGTATAAAGCGCCCTCGTACCACTAACGTAGCGATGTTGGCATGACAACATTGCATCGCACTGCATGCTGTGAGAGTTACTTATCTTAGAGAATAAAGGTATGATTTTGGAACCGTACTCTCTCTCTCTTTAATCGACGAATTGATAACCCAAGGCGATACCATTATTTTAAGTGAAGAACGAGGCCGGTACCTGGTTCCCAAAATCATACCTTTTTCTCATTCTTAAACAGCAATTATCATATAAAAGGTCTCTTAACCCTTTCGTGTTACTTACCAGCTTAAATACAACAAGAAATGACTGTCACCACCCAGTGAAAACAGTCGAACAACCCGCCGAACGCAACGATCATACGCAACGAGACGCACGTAGGCAGGCAGCGCGAAAGTAGCAAAATGCGGTATGACGGGAGCGCTTCATCAACCAAAATACTTCAATACGCAGCGCGTACTACCTGGGTTCAATTAAACACATTGAACCCGGGCATCAACCTATGAAATTGCTAACATTTTCCAACCGCTGTTTAGAATGTTCTTTCTGTAAACGTCTGGTTTATATCAAGTCACTTTCTTATGCTCATTGAGCCGGTGCTGAGGTGATGCCCGACTCCCCATATAATAAGGTTCTATTCATGGGACTTTTGTGTACATAAGCTGCGAGGGGTAAGAGATCAAGTTTATCCTTGAAGAGAAAGTTTGTATCATTCAAGTCCTTTCTGCATGATGAAAGTACTTGGTCCGGAGAGGTTACAAAACTGCAAAAAGTACACATGCATGCTTTGGTTTAGATATGAACGCCATTTTGTAGTATTCTTACAAACCTGATGGTCCTATAAGGATACTCTCCTCCTATATAATCCAAGAAAGTCTCTCTATATATAGGAGATCTTACTTATATTAGAGTCCATAATAGCACCAGGTCAGATCGCTCAGCAGCGATAAACAATGTACTCTTACAATACATACTATGTACTTTTTAGGTATTGCTCGCTATGGTCCTTTCATGTTTTGGTTTAATTTTTCATTCAAATGAACCTGATTTTAACCAAACTTTTTTTACTAATTATAATTTGGTGCAGAAGGGGCAAGCAAGATTTCCTGTAGACCATGCTGCTCACAGAGTTTACATCTCTGTGAGAATCTGAGAATCCATCTTGCAAAGATTCTTTTTGAAAATGGAAAGCATGCAGGGCCATAGCAAGCATTTTGAAAATAGGTTTTGGGGCTGGCAGAGTCCCCAGCGAAGCCCTGGTGGTCAAAGGGCCGGGAAACCCCCTGAAGTAGTGAAGCTGTACCCTAAAATTGACTGCTAACATATATTGACTTGCTTTTGAAAAAATGTCTTGTTCTCTAATCCTCTGGTTGAAAGGGGAATTAACATTAACTAACAATAAAACTTAATTATTTATTTATTTATTTATTTAATCTTTCTTTATTAGAGTGGATCGGGGAGGGTTTTATTTTTTTTTTGGGATGGGGGGGTATTCGGAAATGGAATGTATTATTTCTTCTTTTTTGGGGTTGGTAGGGGTGTTATTTCTCTCTTTTTTTTTGATGATATGAGTTTTCTTTTTTGGAAGGGGGAAGAGGATTGTTTTTTCTTTTCTTTTGAGAAAGGAGGGAGGGGTTTTCTTTTGTTTTGGGGTATAGGGAGAGGGGTTTCCGGTAGTCGGTCCATTATTTCCAATCGTTCAGCTTCTCCATCAGCGCCTTTTACATATTTATTCCGCATATTTTCATACACTTTCGGACAGAAAGCCGGTGATTTCCTGCTGTTTAGACTCCTCCTTTAACTTTTACTTGAACTGCAGAACATCAGGCGGCTGGTGGTTGTTCGCTATCCGTCATGTCCGTGAACTCACTTCCCCACTACAGACTGTAACTGCACCCCTGTCTCCAATGCCGACATCTCAGGTGGAGTCTGCCCTTCACTTCCTTAACTTTCATGTCAACATGCTCGTCAAAAACATGAACCGAAGCCTATCAGCACATCGCCTTTTTACGAACATTAACCAATCACAATTAAGCACCTATGGACCGAAACACTCACACAGCGGCAACGTCAGTGCTATAGCGGCACCGTCAGATGTATTTACACCCGCCGAATTCAATAGGCAATTAGCAAGTCTCTTAAATCCACCTGAAAGGATAATCCCTGGGGATTATACTTCGTTCTTCTTACGTTCAGTCTTGCAGAGGGTCACCCTTGGTTATTTTATAGCTTGCTTCAGCTTGCTTTGGCTTGATATGTGATTGATATGTGCTTGTTTCTGCTTGATTCAGCTAGCATTTGTAGGGAATGTTATTGTTATCTGCAGTTAATTCCCCTTTCAATTCAAGGAATTGAAACAAGAAGATTTTTCAAAATCAAGTATTTTATGTTAGCAGAAACATGTGTCATTGATATCCCTCATTTCTAAAATCAAAACATGTATAAAACATTATAGTTGTAATATGGTATTTTTTTCCTTTTTCTCTTTTTCCAGACATCGTTTGCAATACGCAGCTTTACAGAAGGAAGAAGCTGAACAGAATGAATTCATAGAACAGTTTATACTACAAAAATAACACTGAGTTGTATATGATTGTAAATTTTGTAAAGTAGTAGTAGTTGTAGCACTACATGTACTACTTACTTACTACTGAGTTGTATATTTATGATTGTGAATTTTGTAAAATATGTAAATATTCATAATAGTTGTATATAGAGGGTAAATATTATATGTGACCATCCATCACAGATTAACCCCCTGAGGTCTACCAGCCCATTTTTGTACATGGGTTATATATACATGATAACAGCAGCTTGGAAGCCAGCCCCCATAATCCTTTGCGCGCGAACCATATTATTGACGGGTAATGGTGTGATGACTCCATTTCTTTCTTTGTCGCCGGGAAGGTAACATTGGTCAAGTGTATCAACACAGCTATATGCTAGAGTACACGGTCACGAACGGTACACAAACTCAATGTTAAGCATTGCACATGAATTTGAAATTGCCAAGTCCAAAAGATAATAAACATGCAATAATGCAAGTCTGATATTCTTAGTCCTGTTCCTTGCCCCACAAATCATACATCCTTGTCTAGACTCACTCAGTCTCAACTTCAATCTTAGGCTCAAGTTACTGTCCCCGGTTACCTGCCGAAGTTACCGCCTATTCTTAGTCAATCTTACCAAATGACCCAACAAACAGTTATATACAAATAAGTAAAAATGCTGGATATATCCACTGAAACTTGTAATTACTAGAAATTTATCTTTACAAGTAGGGAATCATGTGGCGAAAGTACGAGTGGAATTTGTAAACACAGAACTGATACCCTGTTGTGACGTAAATCATGTAAATAGTCTTGTATTACGCATCGTTGTTTTAATCAAGCCGCTGGCGGACGTTAGGGGCCTCCACTCAATTCCTGTTCGCTCAATCGTACGCTCTAAATGCCCTACAGTTGATACTAGCTTTCTGGCTGGTTTCAAGAAATTCTGAAGATGATGAAGAAATATTGAAAATACTGTTTTCACAAAGAAGCGCATAGCAATCGAGAATAATTTCTTGATCGTTCACATACTATACATTAGAAATAGAACCCACTAGACTTAAGCGCAGCTCTCGATAATGTACAAGGGTGTTTGTTGTGCGGAACTATGATTACGTGTTATTGCTATGAGAGGTTCCCGGTGGCATGGAAAAACGAATTTGTAGGCGAAAAGGTACTTGGGAAGGTCTTCTGAGCCGCTGTTATTCATGATATATTTAGCCAATCAGAGAAATGATAAGTAAAGCTTTAAGGTTTGTATATAAAGGTCTATTTTGATTGGTTACTCAGGTTATTTCAGGTTATATCATGTAATGAACCTAAGATGTACAGTATCAAGAAAGGTGGTAGACCTCAGGGGATTAAACAGGGTCATTCCATACCAATTCAACATTTCAAGTACACCATCACGTCATGGATTTCTCTCTTTTTTGGTGTATTGAAAGATATTCATGAGAAACTAAAATCTTGAAAATTTGAGCCCTGTACCTCTTTTCGTTTTCACATTACAGCAGTTTTAAATTTGAGGGGGGTCACCTCAAAAATATGTACCCATGTGAAATTCAATATTAGGGCCATAAGTAAAGAACTACACCCCTCAGATCCTTCATACTTGGCATTTTAGATAACCTTTTGCTGCAGATTGCAAATATGTGAAAGAAAAAATGCATCTTGCCCCAATTTACAGGGGGTCAAAAATGGCTCAAAAACCATTCGGACCATACTTTGGTGGCCTTAAGTCAAAAAGTAAAAGTGATATAACTTCCAAATTTGGGCTGGTGATAGCTAATCTTGAATACTACCCTTGTGTACAATCTTATATTTATATCAGCTTCGTTGGAAGAGATATAGCTGTCGCAAAAAGTCCAATTTAACCTTGATTTGACCCCCCATAAAATCAATGTCAGACATTTTGCACCAAATTCTGCTTGAAATATGGTTGAGGGGGTCCTTGCTTAATATTTTATTGAACTGGCATGGAATGACCCAACAGGCTTTCAATGACCCAACAGAACTGGATATGTACATAATGCTGGTTACAGCATTTCTTTCTGCTTTGAAAGGATTCAGAATGGAACAGCTGTTCTGTGCCTTACAGTGGCGTACCGAGACAGTCGATTCAGAGGGGGGCAAAATTCCCAAGTCATTCCACCAGAGGTGATTTGCTGCAGTTAAGTCTGAACTTGAAAAAATACACGCGTAGCGTTTGAAAATCGCAAAATTTACTCTAATTTTGCCCAAATTTAAGCCAAAATTGGTTGAAAGCTCTCAAAATGAGGGATAAAATGCTTATTTTTGGCCGATATCGTCCCGCTTTTTTGAGCCGGAGGGGCAACTTTCTCGCCCCCCCCAGTCTGTACGCCACTGGTGCCGTAATGTACAATTAACAAGAGTGCATACCCATCCCATACCTTTGTTCAAATTCCATAAATACAAGGAATGAAATAAGAGTTTTGTACTTTTGTTGTGCCAAAATGTCATAATGGTATTATTACCGTACTGACCCGATTATAGTCCCATGCTTGAGAAAATTTCAGAAAATTCTAAAGATATGTTTATTATCCCATGCCAAAAAATTGGCCTACACTGACTGCAAAATTCGGAAACCTATCTTCTTCAAACAACAAACCTTTTAGCCTTGAATTCCAATGATATGCATTTTCCAATACACTGAATACGAAATTCCATATTTAATCTTATATTCCATCTCAAGAATGTTTCTAATGACGTCTGGAACCATTAAAGTTTGTGAAAAACATACATTTAAGAGTATAGAACACAGCAAAGTGTCAGAGATTCAGCAGAAGACCATGTTTCTGGTTCAACACTCTCAAGGCTTTCTACTTAGACGTGATTCTACAATATTTTTTTCACTCTTTCCATATTTCGGTATAAAAATAATAACATGTCCATAAAAATTATTCAGTTTCCTAAATTCATTCATAAAATAGTTTTTTGGTGGATTTGTTTTCTGAAACGAAAAGAATATTTTGAACAAGGCCATGTGTAGGGTCAGAGGGCATCTAATGATGGCAGAAAATCAAATATGGCCGCCACCAAAACACTGATGGCAAATTGGTTCAGTTTTCGCGACTATTTTGTTGGTTTTTTGCTAAAAAATCACTAAAGTTACACCACAGTCATGGTAAGTTACATGACAAAAGATGAAATCTACTTCAGAATGAGGGTGGAAACTACGTACTATCGAAAAACGGCATTTTTTCAACATTCTGAGTGTTCAAAATTCGAAGTCATGAAGTGGCTGTATAGTGTATGTGGCGAGTAGGCCAAGACATTTTCAACTCCGGCTTCGGGCATTATCCCACCCCAAATTTCATGGTATTTTCAGCTTAAAAAAGGGTGGGACTATACTCGGGTCAGTATGGTAAATAGACTGCAATGAAATCTTGTCATTTGAATGCAAGAAGGTCATAAGTGCAATAGCTGCAGATACATCTGTGTGCTGCCATAGGATTTTAATTTATCTTAACTTGAGTCAGTGGCTCTTGAAATGGTTGCCTGAAGAACCATTTCAAGAGCCAATGACCAAAGACTTAGCATGATAGTTTGTGTGATGGGAATTTCTGATAATTAATGACAGCTAGTGCACTTATGACCTTGCAATCACATGACAATTTTCCCTTAGAGCAAAGAGTATGCCATGAGCGTGTATGAATGCTGACGTTATTGCTTATATATTGTAGCAGTCTACACAGCTGTTTGAAAGTCTCATTGATTATGACAAAACCAAAATCAGCGGCGAAAATGATTTGGATTATTTATTCCACTGACTATACACCCTGTGTAAATTTTTAGAAAATTTCATTGCGGGCAAATGTGATATTTCTTAAAAATCTAGGTTTACACGTCTTTCTATGGAAAATGGACATATAGAGGGCGCTATAACATAGAAATTATGACCTTTGTAAGATCCCCACAATGGATTTTTCTGATATTCGCAGAGGTAACAGCTCTTGCATGTCCCTACTTATATCAGTTGTCAAAATTGTGTCACCACTGCTACAAATTGTTCTATAAATAAAAGAGACCATTTGCATGGGGTCAAACAGCTGTGTCTACTTTGTGATCCGTTCCAGTGAAGATGTTGTGGCCTTTCCACAATGCAGGTAGTTGCCGTATTTTGGTAATACAGGACTCGCATCGGGCTGCAATTTATTGTGACCATCAAGACAAAAATATCGATATTTGTCATTGCACGGTGCATATGTTAATAAACATACGTAACGTTTGTGCTTGCCATTGGATTGATTCATTTTATGGGCAGGGGTGTACATCTTACTGCATTGGACTGCATGACTTATTCAGATTTTTTTGTAAATGTGTTTGCTGTAAGAACCTACATGAATTAGGTTAATGACTGCATACTTTTAGTTTCTTGTGCATTGGCAAAAATCAATGCACTCGCATCAGTCTGACCAAACTTGTTATTCTTCGTCAAACTGAACATGTGCATTGATTGAAGCTAAAAATATTCAGCCATTAAAGGTGCAACGAGAGATTTTAGGGCATCCATACGTTGTGTCATATGTACTGATTTCACATAGATAAGACAGCTAAAAAGAAAAAAATAGCTTGTATTTGCACATGGCTTCGGAAATGCCATGAGAGTTAAAACAAAAGGCAATTTTGATTTGCTTAATTTCAATATAAAACATATGCTGAATTTATTTCCTCCTAAAGTAAATATTTTGTACCAAAGGAATGATTCTCAATCATTCACATGGGGATTTGTTTTTTTTTTTATAGAAAGCTTTTAATCATTTTTAGGGACACCTGTTATGTGAAATCTCTTGTTGCTCCTTTAACCTCTAAATAAATTAGTGGGAATTATTCGATTTTTGTTAAATCAGCATAACGTTACTGTATTCATTGTCAGCACTCTCAGCTCCTTGCAAAGAACAAATGTAAGCATCATGCAATCCATACTCACTGTGTTGTGCCAGTGCCACATTGCAGCTTGTCACGTGAGTGCAAGAAGGTCATAAGTGTAATAGCTGCCATTTGTCAGAAATCCCCATTTAACATACATTGGTCTGAAGAACCATTTCAAAAGCCACTGAAAGAAAGATAAATTGAGTTATTGTAATACATGGCAGCTATATTACAACCTTCTTGCACTCACACCACAGCTGAAAGTCTCATTTATTATGTTTTAGCTAGATTTTGGATACGTGACTTGTAAAATGAAAAATTGGTATGCCCAAATTTGGAATCATTTATTGTGTTAGCTTTCCAAAAATGTTACATTTATGGGGTTTTTAGGTCGTTTTTTAAAGTTACGACATTTAAGATGCAAAATTGGCAGGATTTCCTATAGACTTACTGTATAACTTTAGACCCCATTTAGACACAAAATGGCGCCAGTCTCAAATTTTGAATTCCCGCCATGTCGCTACTCTCTGTATATAGGGACTCTAGAAATATGGACCTTTGTAAGATCCCCACAATGGATTTTTCTGATTATGCAGAAGGTAACACCCTCTTGCAGTCCCTATATATCAGTTGTCAAAATTGTGTCACACTGCTACAAATTTGTCTTAAATAAACAGACCAGTTTGTATGGGTCAAACAGCTGTGTCCTACTTTGTGATCCGTTCCAGTGAGAGTTGTGGCCTTTCCACAATGCGTGAGTTTAGTTGCCGTATTTTGGAATACGGACTTCGAATCGGGCCTTGCAATTTATTGTGCCATCAAGGACAAAATATCGATTAATTTGTCATTGACGGTGATTATGTGAATAAACATACGTAACGTGGTGCGTGCCATTGGATTGATTCATTTATGGGAGGGGTGTACATCTTTTATGCATTGGACTGCATGACTTATTCAGATTTTTTTTGTGTTAAGGGGTTTGCTGTAAGAACCTACATGAATTAGGTTAATGACTGCTCATACTTGTAGTTTCTTGGCATGGCAACAAAAATCAATGCACGCCATCAGTCTGACCCAACGGTTTATTCTTCATCAAACTGAACCTGTGCATTGATTGAAGCTAAAAATATTCAGCCAGTAAAGGTGCAACGAGAGGGATTTTAGGGCATCCATTATTGTGTAATATGTAGTGATTTCACATAGATAAGACAGCTAAAAAGAACAAAATAGCTTGTATGCACATGGCCTTCGGAAATGCCATATGATGAGTTAAAACACAAGGCCATTTTGATTTGCTTATTCAATATAAAACATGATGCTGAATTTATTTCCTCCTAAAGTAAATATTTTGTACCAAAGGAATGATTCTCAATATTTCACATGGGGATCTTTTTTTTTTTTTATAGAAAGCTTTTAATCATTTTTCGGGACACCTGTATGGAAATCTCTTGTTTGCCTCCTTAACCTCTAAATAAATTAGTGGGAATTATTCGATTTTTGTTAAATCAGCATAACGTTACTGTATTCATTGTCAGCACTCTCAGCTCCTTGCAAAGAACAAATGTAAGCATCATGCAATCCATACTCACTGTGTTGTGCCAGTGCCACATTGCAGCTTGTCACGTGAGTGCAAGAAGGTCATAAGTGTAATAGCTGCCATTTGTCAGAAATCCCCATTTAACATACATTGGTCTGAAGAACCATTTCAAAAGCCACTGAAAGAAAGATAAATTGAGTTATTGTAATACATGGCAGCTATATTACAACCTTCTTGCACTCACACCACAGCTGAAAGTCTCATTTATTATGACAAAACCAGAATAAATGAAAAGATAACAATGGCGACTTAATTTTGACAAATAATTTGGATTATTCATACCACTGACTTCATCCTGTGTAAATTTTTTGAAATTTCATTGCGGCCAATATGTTTTTGATTTAAAATCTGGTTTAACACGTCTCTTTATGGGGAATGAACATATAGAGGGCGCTATAACATATAAATCCTGACCTCTGTATATGACAAGATTCCTGCAATAAATGTTTCTGATTTTGCAGGGGTAATTTTAGCTCTTGCCTGTCCCTACCTATATCAGTTGTCAAAATTGTGTCGCCACTGCTTAAAATTGCTCTAATAATAAGAGACGATTTTCATGGGGTCAAGCAGCTGTGACACAGCAATATATGCTATTCTTTATTAGTTTCTGAAGTGAAAAAGCCCGCGTATTTGGTACGGAGTAAGGGACAGAAGTACATGTAAGCCATTTATCATTACCATGGCGATGGGATTTTTCTGATAAGATTTTTCCCTCCATTGTGGGCATGTGGTACATAAATAAACACTACCAAAAATCAACCTCTTTTTTCTTTTGCAAGAAACATAAATATGGACAGTTCAGTTATTTGCATACATCAACAATCAGTTGGAATATGTTCAAAGAGCGTGAAGGCTATTACATGTATAGGCAAAAAAAAAACATGTAATCTTTAACCACTTCAAGCTAATAACAACATATTTTTGAGAGGTGCCCCTAATTTCAAAATTTGAATTTTTGCAAAAGGTTTATGTTGGTAATTTATCCAGGAAATACACCGCACACGAGATGCTGAAAAATGAAAAATGCATTTTATCATAAATTTAAAATATGCTAGGGGCGTCTGAGTTTGCCGTACGGGCATCTGTTGATTATTGCCTACTTTTACAATTCTCAAAACATGGGGGAAAAAGGACAAATACTAAATGTAATTTTTGTGGCAATAAAGAACGCTCCACCATATTCTTAATAATAGCTCCACATTCCTCACCCAATGGAGATATACATGGAGGCACCAAATTCCACATTATTGACCATGGTTTAAAAATCAATGACAATCTTTCTGCTGATTTACAGCGGTGGAAAATCTATGCTGATGTTCGGTTCTACCATCAATGTTAGTAACTCTCACCAAATAATCCTCCAACCAGTCAACGTCCTGAACTTGTTATTGTTGACCATGTCAGAAACGCATTCATGCAGTTGAACTTACAATTCCGTTCGAGAGAATATTACATCTGCCCAATTAAACCACAAGACTGAAAATACAGCTCCCTGTTCAGACATCCATTCTGGTGATTATCGTTGTGTTTGAGCTGTTATTAAAATGGGGTCCCTTGGGCTAATTGTCCCGACGAACGAGTTCGGAACGGGGGGGGACATTAAGAGGGCAGACGTCTGTGCGTGCGCGTTCGTCGTCCGTTTGTTCGTCGTTCTGTGATTAAAAAAATGTTAACCCATGTTGTATATGATTATCTGGAGTTCCGTAAGCCTAAGGCGTATAATGATGAAATTTGGTGGAAAGAAGCGGGTTGTGAGTTCTCGACCTCCTGCCCTCTGATTTAGGTGTTGGGCGTAAAATATGCTTAATTAAGATCTAATTTGCATAATTTAGAAAATTATCCTGCAAGGCCTGTGTACAAGAATTTATGGGTTCTGTTAAGGCGTTTATAATGATGACCTTGGTGGAAGAAGCGGGCTGAAGAGTTTAGACCTGATTAGATTTGGGGGTATTTTGGGCAAATGGTATGCAAATGAGCTATTAATATGCAAAAATCAGCGTAATGCTTATATTTTTGACCCACTGTACATGGATACTCAAAATTCTCTTGCACTGCAATGGAAAGCCTATTGGGCCACATCTTTTTTGCAATTTATTTGAAAGTATGTGATATATAGACGGTTGAGGTATGCAAATGAGCTAATTAAAATATGCGTAATTGCTAGTATATCTCTGAAACGGTACGTATGATAGGGCAAATTTCCTTCGCTACATGAGCTACTATGCCATAGGTGAGGGGGTGGGTGTTGGGGAGTGGAATGTGGTTAAGGGATGCAAATGAGCAATTTAAATATGCGTAATTGCTGTATCTCTGAAACGGTTACGGCGATAGGCAAACATTCCTCGTACATGAAGACTACTATGCCATAGGGTGGGTTGGGGGTGTTGGGGAGGGGGTAGGTATTGCGGGGTGTTGGGGAGGGGGTGAGTGTGGCAGGGTGTTGAGGAGGGCGTGGGGTGGCAGGGTATGGAGAGGGGATGTAGTGTTGCAGTTTTTTAAAGAGTCTCCTTGTGGGGAGGGGGGGGTTGCATGGTGTTAGGGAGGAGTGTTGCAGGTGGGGCCTGGGGAGGGTTGAAAGTGTTGCGGAGGGGGGGTGGGTGTGAGGGTGTTGAGGGGAGGGTGTGTTCGCGGGTTGTGGAGGGGAGTGGGTGTTGCGGGGTATTGTGGAAGGGGAAAGCGTGTTATGGTATTGGGGGTTTGAGGGTTGGGGTGTTGCGGGGGATTTGGGGTGTTGAGGGGTGTTTAAGGAGGGGTCGGGGGGTTGGGAAGGGGTAGTGGGGTCAGGGGTTGGAAGGGGGGAGGGGGTGGCGGCAGGGGTGGGGGGTTGGGGGTTGAGGGTGCGGGGTAGGGCGTGTGGGGAGGGGTGGGGTTTGCATGGGTGGTTGGGATGGGGTGGGGTTGGAGTGTTGAGGGGTATTGGGGGGGTGGGTTTGTAGTTGATTTATCGCCTGTTAGTGATAGGACACATTCGGCGGGGAAATATTTTTACGCATCGCGTAAATCGAGTTTCGCCTTGTACTAAAGAAAACAATGACAGGGTGAGTGCAATATTTAACTTCATTGGGTCAAAAACCAAGAAATATGCTACCACGATTATTTCTAAAACCGCTCTCCATGTGCAGTTATGTGATTTGGAATGGAAGACAAGAGCCAACTTGGGACGAGTGTCTTATTCTAAGAGCAAGCCAGCCAGGTTCAACACTCCTCCCGAGAAGGCCGTGTGTTCTTTTAGTCATTTGTAGTTTTTTTAGTACCTCCTGCTGTCTTCGGTTTTAAACCACTCTTGTATTTTATTGTATTGTGTATAGTATGTCTGGTGTTATATGTTTTCCTGTATGGGAATGGGTTGCCCATTCCGTATCCTGGTATAGTTGTACCACGGTTTTTTTTCTTCTGTTTATTCACTTATTCAAGATGAATGACTGTTTTGTAACTAGAAGTGGCGATCCCAGATAGGACTTAACGGAAGAGCAGGAAATGCTAAGTTTATGTCCGTCCGTGGCATGAAATAGTGCCACCTTAAGAAAATGACCTCTCACTTGACTTGCTCCTGAACTAATAAAACAACTAATGGATGAGCGCAGACACGTATTCTGTTGGCTGTGGATTAACGAAATAATTGGGCAAGTTATTATTAGGGCTAAAAATGAGAGAAAAAAATGTTTCCAGTAGGCGGCGTGCATTTCTTTTTAAAAATGTACCATACCATATTTCAGTGGATGCTGGTATAGGTCTGTAATAAACGTTCCCTCCCAAATAACGCTCTTTTTCAACCAAAAATACCCAAAAAAATACATGCTCCAATAATAATGATTTTGAAATAGGTTTGCGATTCTGCCAGCCTTAACCTGGCTAATGTGTGCAAACTCACCCAGTATTTGTCAAATGACAGTTAATTTTTAGCTATATTTGACAATTGTGTTGAGAAATGACATCTCTCCAGTAAAAGGGATTAAGGAGACCATTTTAGGTATGCTACTTTCTTTAAGATGTGGAGCAGTCTTTGTGAGAATTGCTGTTAAGCTTGTTCAAATATCGGATCTGGGTTATTCTAGACTGCACTCGTTACAATTTTCCAAGGGCCCTCCTATAAATGGCCCCTTTTGAAAAATTTCACATTACCAGGCTTTATTACAGACAATTGAATATTGATTTTTCTCACCAAAGGATATAATTTTATCTAGTTGATTATTTGGAAATAAAATATTGTTGTAAGCAATTCACTTTACAACTGTACCTAATAACACATGCTAATTTTATCCTTAGTTGATAGTCACAAACAGCATTTGGTGGAGGTCATGTCCTAGAACAACTTGTCTTAGCTTGTCGTGATTTGTGCAATTAGCAGTGAATATTGACCACAAGTTGTTATCAAATAAAATGTGGTCAATGCACAAAGTAATTCTTTCACGTTTCCTCCTCCTGTCCTTAACTATACCCACAAAGTATATAATTCATTAGTCCAATCTTCACATTTGGGATCAATGATTGCAGATTAACATGATGGACTCAATAGTGTGTGTGAAAAAAAATTTTTTAAATACAGAGGAAAAATGTTTACCACAACTATTTGGTGATATCAATCATTTTGTATCTTACTGGTTCTTAACGTGTAACAACCGTGTGCTGTGGTCGATCGTGTTGAAGCCTTCTCGCGGCGTCCCTGTTAATGTCACATCACTGTTGTGGCTAAATGATTCAAACTTAAGTCAAACCTCGTGTTTAAAAACAACACACAGTGAACCTCCTTGAAGACCCCCTCAATTCTAGGGCGGCCTGAGCTACTAACAGAGGAACTTTCATTACTGGCAAGCACCAAAAGTCTGATCCTCAGTCGGAACGTTGATCGGGTCTCACCCTGCTAAGCGTGAAAATCATCTTACAGTCTCCAGGGAACGGAGTGACTATCACCCTCCTCAAGGAAACTCACTGCGAATCTGAGGAGAAGATGAAATCGAAGTTTTGACGATTTATTTGCTTCATTCAGAACAACAAGCATGGGATCGCTTCCTATGTGAAGCGGCTCACAAGTGGAATAACCCTGCAATATTCAATTGAATCGCCGCGATCCGTGATAACCATTTGAAGCAATGGGAACCCACTTCACCAACATTAAGCCACCACCAGCTGAGGCCGACTTCAAACTACCTTCCAGTAGTTCAGCGGCGCGCCTTCGTCCTGCGGAGATTTAAACTGTGAAATACAGGCATGGGATTTCCAACATTGATAAGAATGGCAAAGCGGCTTTGAATGGTTGAAGCCCAAGACCTCCAAATGCTGTTTGATTGAGAGTAAGGATCACATCCTATTTCCATTCAAGCAGTCATGGGACCTGGACCTGTCCCGACCTATCCACAGACACCGGGGACATCCGATCCCGCTGCTCCAAAACGGTCCTCCCTAGATTTCCAGATCAGTCATTTCCTATCCTGGTTTACCAGTGACTCAAGGTCACGATCTCCAAGCCTTACAGAAGAGATGGAAATTTCAGGGAAAGCCAACTGGTCCAAAGTTCAAACAACTCACCAGCGAACAGTCATCCACGCTGCCAGACCCCCAGCTTCATCTAACATCAACGATTGCATATATGACTTTGTCCTGCTACACCAAGCAGCTAAAAATTCCATTCCAAGAGCAGAAGGGAATCCCTTACACCCCCTGTTGGGACAAGGAATGCGACGAGTTATACAAAAAAAGTGTAATACCAACTTGCGCTACGAGAGAATAGCAAAGGGGGGCAACACCACCAGCTACGGATCTGTTGGCCCAAAAGAGACGCACCAGATTGGGAGGAGGAGATATCCATATCACTTTACCCACTCAAGCCGCAAGGCCTGGACATCATCAACAAGCTCACCGGGCCACCCGTAGCTGTCCATGTAAGCCCCCCCCATGTACATGTCTCTGCAAAACTCCACGCTTCAGTACTTGTCAAACAATGGAAAGTGGCAGACCACACTCCACAGGCGAAGGCCCACTCTCGTGCTGTTTAATTGCAGGATTAAACAGCTTCTACAAACCTCTCAACCGTCAAGCCCCCATGTCCCAACCATTCACCTACGATGTGATCATGAAGTTAATAAAGTTCTCAAGAATGGGAAAAGCTCCTGGCAATGACAACCATCCATACATAATCTTGAAGAATATGGCACCCGAAGCTGTGCGATGGTCCACTCTTCCTTTCTACTTGCATGCGGAACGTCAACTATTCCCTCCAGCGGAAGCCTTCCAAGTAATTGCATCCTGAAGCCCAAGGAAACCAGCAAATGAAACCAAGATTACAACCCATCTCGTCTATCTCACATCTATACGCTGCAGTGCAGCGACTGATTACGGCAGGATCAATTATACGGTCGAGGCAAATTACCCCGCACCCAAGCTGGATTTCGAAGAGGTACTCAAACAACTGATAGATATCAAGACTAGTTAATGACAATGAGACAGCCTTCCAGAAGAAGCAGAAAGGTTGGAGCAGTCTTCATAGATCTAACTGCTGCGACGAATACAGTTGTGCATCGAGGTCTTTACCTAAGCTACTCAACATCTTCACTGATGTCAAGCTCACGCTTGTCAAGGTTCATATGTGTTCATCAAGACAGATCTTTCGTCCTGGATACATCGAATGGGCAACGCCAAGTTAGTAGGAATAGAAGAGTAGAAAGCGCAAACCTTCGGAATGGTGTCACGCAAGGTTCTGTCCTGGCACCCGGTGTCTTCAACATCTACGTCTCGGATATGCCAAAGGGAGATTGTTCGCAGTACCCCTACGCAGACGACACGGCACTTGGCATAGCTGCTGATTCCTTTGAGTCCTTAGAAACAATGTTGCAGAAACAAAGACCTAATTCACGTAAGCCAATTCTTCCACCGATGGCACTTGAAACTCACCAAACCCAAGACCGTCAGCGCTGTTTTCCACCTTGCAAATCGATGCGCAAAAAGAGAACTTAACATCAAATCTAGATGGAGAAAAACGGTCAACAGGGAAACCAACACCGAATACCTTGGCGTCACAATGGACCGCCGCAGCCTTATTTCAATCAACACACCAAGGCCAGTCGCTGCCAAGACGCAGGCTCGTGTCAACCTCCTCAGAAGCCGCAGGAACTGGATGGGGGTGCATCTTTTGACCCCTTACATACATCAACTGTTGCCTTGGCATACTCCACTGGAATACGCTGCCCCCAGTTATGAAGTAACAGGTGTACATTCAAACAAGATGATGTCGTTCTGAAGATGCATGAGAATTGTTAGTGGTGCTTTGGGCGACGCCTGTAGAAATATTCCAATTCTGTATGGCATAGCTCCAGCAAACCTTAGGAGGAACCTTCCGACGACCAAGCTCGCCAAGAAATGGATGAACTGGTAGACTAATCCCCACAACAAAACCATTGAGGACCAGCGAATTCCACGGATCACTTGGCTACCCAATATCCATGACACTGCAGTCCACAGTATCCCTATCGATCATCCTGGATCATGACAGATGGGATGAGCAATGGTCATCCTCTACTTTGAACCTAAGCAGTTTTTGTGGACAGCCCATCTAGCAAGCCCCAAAGCTGTGTGTGACCGATAGGAAAAGCATGGAGTAACCTCAACAGACTCAGAAACTGGCGTTGGTCGTAAAAAGAACTTCCTTCACAAGATGGAAGAGAAACGTTCACCAAAAATGCGATTGTGGAGAGCCACAAACCATTCGCCACATCATAGATGACTGTCTGTGAGGTCTACAAGTCCCAAGCGGAATTCCAGGCATGATCAACTTGGATGATGAAACTCTCAGTGGTTAAAGACGGATGCTTCCCGGTGATTTTGGACTGCACGCACGAAACGAACGAGATGAGAGGATAGCAAGTCGTTATGTTTAACTAATGGATTCTTCAGCACATGCAATTGGTCAAACGTAAGATTATTTTAGTAAGAGGGGACTTTATTAGGCCTCTTTAAAGTGAAACACACACACATGTTGTTTCTCTTTACCTGTTTTCCTTATTCTGTGTTAAACCCTCTGGAAAGAAGGGGGTTTTTTTTCGGATTTACAGTACGGTCGCCTGGTATTGCTGCCCCTCCCTTGTTCAATGTCTGGTCCCGCCTGATTGAAGTGGTATGGCTCAAATCAATCTTCGGTGTCAAGTCTTTAGAACGGGTCTTGCAGCCTAACCTTCCAAGAAGCAAACTTCTAAGCCATTTATCCCGATACTTCTGACGTATAAGATATCTTATCAAGTCGCGAGGATCAGAAGAAGATTCCTTTAATGGATCCTGAGTTTTTTCTTTCATTTGATGATGATTAGGATTTTTTCATATTCTCGGTTACCCAGGCCGTGTTGGGATAAGTTGAAGTTGGATGAACCGTCTCTATACTAGCCTACACCGTTCCTTCCAGCTGTGAGAAGGTAGGTCTGGTTAATACAAAGCACCGGTCCGTAGAGCTGATCTTTGGAATGAGGGCTGGAACGGACTTTGTGCCATTAGGTGCAGATAGTACAAGATGGCATGAGAACATCTATGTGGTTTTACTTTCTCTCAGTCACTTGATGCATAGCCTATTGGGAATCCTGGTATGTTATTGTCCAGGAGAGCGTGGCCTATCGGTTAGGGTGCTTGCCAGTGGCTCAAATCTATCAAAAAATCCCGGATTCGAATCCCTGTGGGACCACTTGCTGATTTATTTCGTGTGCTCAATTCTGGATTTAATCTGTAACGAGCTATTGATGTAAATACAGATAACCGCTCGCCTCCATGGTTCCCATGGAATTGGGCAAATGACTCATGAAAGCATCCCGTCCTTCGGAGGGGACGTTAAGGCGTCGGTCCCGTGCACAAGAGTCACAACTGTACATGTACATATCGCAGTCAGTGTCGAATAAGAGTAGGGTGTAAACCCCTGACGTTCCATCCGCCCATTTCCTCAAAAGTGGGCCGGTTAGGAGCGTCCGTATCGTGATACACGCGGCCCCGATCAGCTACCTCAGTTGAATAAATCCTACACCACCACAAGCCATTACTAATGACAGTCACCACCTTTACTTGTCGTCTTGACACACACGCCGCCCATGTTGAATCTGGCAACCTGGCAATCTCACTGCCCTAGAGGAGTTTATCAATCACATCTTTAATATCGCTAGGCGTACGGCGTCCGGTAAGTACGTATAATCCTGTTGCTAAAATTGACAGGCGAAATTTGAAACCGCGTTTGAAAATTCTCAAGACTGAAGAATACCGAAAGGCATGTGGGAAAAGGTGATGCGGCCCTTAGCGATTGCGTGTGTCACTTTTCCGTGTTTGCGATCACGAAGTACCCCCCGACACACACGTTCAATTTTCTCGCTAGGTTCTATAGGTTTCAGACCAATTAACGATACATAGGCCTATTGAAAACAAAAACATCGTAAACGGACCCTCTGATGCAAAAATCCCATAGAAACCCGTCGTAATGCCGGAGATATTTGGATTTAGTTTCATTTGCATGCAATCGCTCTTGACGGACTGATAACGTTGATCTCTCGCGCAGTACTAATTTATATATCTTTTGCAGTCCTTGGACACAGACTACTTACTTTCGGAACCCGCCGTAGGCTGAGGGTGGGGAAAACTACTCTGTCAATAGCGTTCATTTGGAATTTTGTACATTGCGGTACACTGGAGAATTGCAAAATACTTGCCTATCGTAACGATTTACTCACCAACGCACCAAAATATTCTATAAATGTCAGTTAGCTTACTAGTTTATAATAAAGGTTTATTTTTTGGAAAAAGACGAAAAAACGTGAAAAAATAAAAATACGATCCATACAAGCAATTTCTTACCTTTTCAGCTTGCGCAATTCTCGATTTGCTGCTATCAGAGTTCCATCCACACGTCAGGCCTTACAAAAACTAGTGAGCTAATTGGTTTTTTTTTTTTTTGTCAGAATCCTTTCGCTAATCAGATCGACCACCTGATTCGTTTGAGTTCGTTCGCGATATCTAAGGTACCCGCGAAACCGTTTTTTTCATTCCTTGTCAAGCTAATCGCAAGCCTTTAACACAGCGCTTTGCTGCTAGGGAGTCCAAAGACGTAGTGCATGTCTAAGAATTGCCGGCCAATTAGCGATGCGGCAACGGAATAGGTGGCGCTGTGTGCCAGCAGTACAGATTCTATGGGAGCGTAAATGGTGTGATGTGGACACGCTAAGAAAAGATTGTCCCAGGATGGGATTGTGAGTTGTCTTTCACCATGAGGGGTCTTCTCCATGCCTCTTCAAAAGCTTTTTACCATATTGCGTATCAACTAGTAGCCTGGAGAAGAGGAACACTGTTGACGCCCTAATCTTCACAGTTAAAGAACGAGTAAAGGCTGCCGAACAACCTTAAGAGTCTTCTGGTAATCCTTCCCGTGGTTCTTTCTAAAATAGCTCCTTGGGTATTGCTTACAGCCTTCGAAGGATATCACCTAGAATTTATCTCTTGTCCGCAAAAGAGAGCAAGAGTATATTCATCGCCTATGCCATCTAACTCATGCAAGGCTAAGATCTTGTTGAACGAAGTTAAAGAGTTGCTATACAAAATGGAATCTTGCCCGTCTAGAAACAGAACAGGGGTTTCTAATATACATACTTTTCCTTGCAAAGAAGAAAACGGAAGATCTCAGGCCGATCTTAACGTACACCATCTCTACTAATTCTTTCGTCCAAGACTCTTCCGTTTGGAAACAACTCCTGCAGTCCTAAAAGGGGTTTTTAAGGGCCGGTTCGGCTATGCTTAATGCTATCGATTTTAAGACGCCTACCTCCACATACCATTTTTTCCGCCTAATCAACAACGGCTTCTCTTCCGGTTCAACAACCAACCTTATCTATTCCGGGTTCCGCCCTTCGATCTTTCAACTGCTCCTCTCACCTTTACAAGACTAGTCAAGACAGTTACAAAGCATTTAGGAAACTAGGAATTCATCTGTTCGTCTACTTGAATGATAACTTTTTCGTTGCTCCAACCAAGACAGCCCAACTACGACATCTAGACGTTGTCGTTAAGATAGTAAATCATCTCTAGGCTTTATTATCAGTAAATCATCTAGGCTTTATTAAGAAGTCGAGTACTCCCTCCATGTCGGAATCCACAGTCCTCACTCCATGTCGGAATCCTCAGTAGTGTCTCACTCCATGTCGGAATCCTCAGTTCTTTTTATCCCTAACGTACGTAGAGGAAAATGACAAGCCACTTGACGATCACCGCAAAAAAAGGGAGATGACAGGCCACTTGACAATCACCGCAAAAAGGGAGGTAGCGGTATTGTTTTGTTAAATCTAGGGACACTTTCTCGTATACACAAGGTAGGGTCTGGCTCCGTGATTTTTAGAAGTGGCAAACATGGCATTTAGGAATATAGGTCCTTGTACTCTTGGAAGAGAGAAAAGGTTTGTTTCAACCAGAGAGGTTTTAAATTACTAAATGTATAGACTGCGTTCATCTTCTTATAAGGATAACCTCTTCTGCAGGTCGCCAAGCTTTTAGTCGACCTTTCTCCCATTTTGCAAGCTTAGAACGCAGAACGCGTCTTATTCAGCATCATCTTCTACGGAGATTTTCATCACGATCTTCTCCGTCCAGTTTCTCTAGGCCTTGCATAATTAAGCAACTTCGTGATGATTCACCATCTTGTGAACCTTATGGTGGGGAAACCGTTCTCCAATCTTTCACATCAAGTTCTATCTCCACCGACGCATCAAATAAAGGCTTAGGAGCACACATGAATCCCTTCTTAGCTCTAAGAGGTTCAGACCAATGATAACTGGGAAGTCCGTTAGAGTCAGGTCGGACATTTCTACTGTGGCTGCCTATATAAATCTCTTACCATCC
>JAMKCH010034785.1:0-15773 GCA_023653785.1 Ophioderma brevispina
ACTGAGTGTGGCTTTAAGTTACTGCGTCAGGAACACTTATTATTGACACTGACTCTTAATTTTGCTTTGGTAGATACTATTTTGTTTGTGCATAAAATGCACACTTCAAGAGTTTGTTAACCCAGTTTCCCAGTTTGGAATTTGATTATCAATAGCTAATCAAATTTGGTTGATTCGAGGCAGACAATTATTTATATAAGCTCTAAATGTATAGAATAGTCTTGATGAAGAGATTATAAGTTTGCAGAAAGACTTCTTGTTGTGGTAACATTGCCCAATATTGGATCAATCATAGTTCAAGGTCACTGAAACAAAATTCGAAACTCGTCAGACGACCGATCATTACAGGGTGTTAATAACAGATTAAAATTACTTTTTGTTATTATTTATAACATTCGGCAATCGCCAGGCAGAACCCAATATTGCACTGCGCATTAAATTAAAGGGACGCCTCCGGAACAGTGTGGAAAGATTTATGGGAAGAAGTCCGATCTTAGATGCAGGAGGAAACCGAAGTGCTTGGAGAAAACCTGCGGGAACGAGTATTTACAACATTCGGCATTTGCATCGTAAGCAGTACCAACTATACATTTTTGGAATCCTTATGACTAGACGGACAGTGCACAGTGTGGCATATATTTCAACATGATTGGAGTATTTTAAAAGTTTGACCCCTGTGTAACCTTAAATCGGCCCCTATTGAAAAAGTGACACTAGAATTTGAGACTGCCTTGCATTGATATAAAGAGTCTATGCTAACTGTCAAACGTTTTCTGTAGTGGGAGATGAACGAACTCCTTAAATAAGGCCCTTATGATATTCTGCTCCTGCTTTACTTGCACAGGAGATCCGTCTCTCAAAACAACCCAAGCATGCAGACAATACATAAGAATCACCTGTTCACGCAAATGTATGGTATTCTCCTCGAGATTGGACGACAGAAAAAAGTTTATTCAACGTAATTGACCTGTCGTGTAAGGGGCATTTGCTGTCACGCCTTTTAGGGAAATGATTTAGGGGATTACTTAGATGCAAGATAGATTGAAGGGACAGTTTCAGTACATTGGCTCATTTGAGCCGGAGTTTTAACTTTGTCTTCGAACCGATTTACCCTACACACGCAAAGCACTGTGTATATAGTCAGAAATCCGTCCGCATCTTGTGGAACTACATGTAAGTATACCGCCTATTTTCGTGTATAAATATAATAAACGTAAACGAAACGAAACATGCTCAGTACACCCATTGGATTACACGTTTTATTCCGTCATTGTAATGTATGATAACGGAATAAAGCGTGTGATCCAATCGGTGCACTTAGCCTGTTTCGTTAACTTCGTTTCGTCGAATATAATAAGACTTTTCGAGGAGTATTGACCTTTGTACATCAATTTATGTTCGATATTTTTCACTCTCGATTATATATTCAAAAAATTTAAAAAGTAGCTAGAGGCTTGAAACAGTAATCCATACGAGTCAATCCAGGATGCCTGAATAAAACACGATAACCAAAAAAGACTAAGAAGAAACCATGATAGCAGGCGTTGGCGGCCAAGAAATCCCAAATTTAGACGTTGTCATTGGCTTAAAGGGGGATGACCCGATTTAGGTCTATAAATTTGTCATCTTGATAGAATGGCCTTCACCCGAAAACCCCAGAGTTTCTCGCCGATATTCTAACCCGTTTTGAAGTGAGCTAAAAAGATTTTGTAATCCCCATAGGGTACTGTAAAACAAATATTGGTCGACCAAATGGGGCAATTTTTCACTCATAACAACCAAACCAAACATCCTTTAGCCCTAAGATTTCACAGGGTAAATGAGAAAAATAGTAGCTTTCTTCTGATACCAAAATTTTGACCACTTCCGGTAAAATCTGGGGTCCCTGGGGACAAGGCTATCAGCGATCGGACAATGGACCTTTAACGCGTAAAAGTCTGCATGTTGTGTATGTTATCAAAAGATATTTTCTTATTTCTACACCGTCAGAGTTGGAGAATCAACTCCACTTTAAGGGTTTGAATTTTTATGGATGCATAACGGACGAGGTCGAGGTCATAGAGGGCCCTTGCACGGAAGGTAAATTATATTGAATGGACTTTTGTTTGCCCTCCAGATCATCCAAGGAATACAATGCATGCACCTGGTTCACCTGGACATTTCAGATATTTTTACAGGTGATTCCTTTGTATTCTCTGCATGCTTGGGTTGTTCTGGAGGCAGGTCTGGCCAAGATAACCTATTGACCTGCCGTGCAAGCGCCCTATATGGACCATGGGAACACGCATGACCGGACCACATCAAGGCGCCCCAATCAGAAAGTGAATGGAAATATTTCTTATGGAACACCGAATTTCCTGAGTATTAACAATTTATCATAAAAAATAATAAAACGGAAACACATTACAAATGAATAAAAACACGAAAATAAGTAGATGGGAGGTAGACAATTTGACTAAGGGTATGTTTGATGCTACAACGTAGATTACAAAACGGCGATAGGCATACCTTGGAAAATATCACTTTTTGTCGCACCCTCTTTACCATTCGCGCTGGTGGTGTGATACCGTGATAGTGCTTGATATTGTATTGATAGTGAATGCTTTCGTCATACTAGCGTAGGCAAAGTCCAAAAGAGTTTATTTGAAAATCGCATTTACCATTTATGACCTACGGAGTGTCCATGCTTTGAACAAGCCTGCATGAGATTGATACTCTTATATATATTAGAGGTAACTTCAGGTAAGTCATTGGAATTGTAACGGTAACAATGTACATTTTGCATTTTGAATTGGTAATTGATTTCAAGCCTGAACAACGATGGTAATAATAGTATTTATGGCAAAATGCTGTAAAATGTTTCTATTGTAATTTACATTTGTAAATTTACAATTTAATTTTCAGAAATGAAGAACCCATTCTTTTCTTCTAACCTTGAGTGAGACTTGTCAAGTGATTTCTTCCTTTTATTATAATTGTTATCAAAATGTTTCACTATTATAATCGTTATGGTATATAGAATGTGGTATTTGTTTCTTGTTAAATTATGTTACTATTCAGGGCCATACGCAGAACTTATTTGGGGATTGGGGGGGGGGGTTGAAAAAGTGGACTTTTTTAAAAAGTGGACTTAATCTCCCTAAAATGGTGCTTTTTTGGACTTTTGAATTTCTTATCACCAAAAAGCGGACTTTCTTGTCAAAGTTTATCCAAGTATCTAAGGTTTGGATCTTTGTATCAAACATCGGCAAAAAATTGACCCTTTCCCCCTTCTGTGGATTTTTTTTGGAGGGGCTGGGGCACAGTGGACCAGAATGCAATCAGTTGTTCCGTTGTAAAATTTTTGTGAGGCGGCACTATTTTCACAATGGACGGACAGAAATTTGGTGTTTCCACTTCCACCTTTAAATTATAATCGGGGAACCCGCTTTTAATTACAAAATCGCTTCTTTTATGACAAATACGCAATTTTGAGCATTCGTAGGTATTGTTTACTAGGCAATTACCAAAACAACTGCAAAAATCTCAAATTTGAAAATTGGGGGGGGCGCTCTTCCAACTTGTCTGTTTGCTTTTAGTGGTCAAGCGGGGTGCCCTCGTGAAGGTGTGGGCAGAATCAATGAGGGGTAAATGGCTGACAGGTCCCAGGAAATGAATGATAAACCTATCTCCAAATCTTTCGGGGACATTTCCTTTCCAATAAATAGGGCATAAAAACAGAATACTACATTGACATCATCGCTGAACTATTGATTTTTTTTTTTCCCAGGTTCCCAAAAGTCATGAATAGATGCACCCAGTCACCTGGAATTTTATAGTACTCTCTGAAAATCATTAGTTTCACTCATGATGTCATCACCAACCCAAATATTGGGAATGTTTTCTAGTCGCCTCCTTGTAGACTTGGCACAACAACAATCAATCCTACTTTGCCTTTTCCTGGGACCTTTTAATACAGGGGTCAAATGAAAATGGTTGGATTGCTTGTAAAAAGGTACCCAAGTGTTCGGTCTTGTTTGTCAAGGATTATTGCTCCGAAGTTTAAAAATGTTTTAGTACGGGTGCACAAATTTTTTTGTTGCAGTCTTTGATGACAATCTTAGGCCCCATTTTTAAAGAAATCGGAGCAATATTTAAGATTTTAACCTTTCGTGATGACCTTTGGCATTTGACGAATTTTGTCATATCTCCATAACCATACCTTGTAGGTAGTACAAACTATACCTTTTTAATACTTGTAACAAGACGAACACTTTGATTACCCTTTTACAGGAATCAAAGCATTTCTCATTTTTGACGCGCTGTATTATGAATTTCCCCCTACTGGATTCTGCCCGCACTTTCACATCAGGGAGACATTTCCTTTTACCTAAAATGTTAGTAGGTGGTGGTGTTGTTGCTGGTGACGACGGTGGTGGACTGGTGGTATTGTCGGTGGGTGTGGTTGTGCAGTGGTTCAACCAGCAGGACGGGGGGGGGGAGCGCCACTCAACAACCTTCTTCCTAGCTCCCCTGCTTCCAAATGAGATTAGGAACATAATAATTTTAATGACAATGATTGCTAATACAATTGATTGCTTGACCACTAATAACATTAGCATATACCCCGCGTTCAACCTTTGCAACATTTTTAATTCTTCTAAAAAAAAGTGTGATGCGCCCAAAATATATTGTTCTCCCCTGGCCACCCCACCCTTCACCTGAAAATGTCTGGTTACGATCGCCCACCGCTTGGTTGTCGTAGTTGTTATGGTTGTGCGGTATGGTTGTTGTATTTCTTGGTTTGTTAATGTTTGCTTTTACGTGTTGAAACAAGACAAAGAATACGTATTGCATTGTCAATTTTTAAGATACCAGGAGACATTTCATGTTAGCAATCAGTGGGGTATCTAATGGGGGGTCTTTCGGGCACCCCCACGGGTTTCATGCCAAAACATCAAAAACAAAATCAGCCCATTTTCGCAATTAGAGGTCCTATACACTTCCCGGGGTCCAACTCAAGCCAGGGGTCTGGATTACGCCGCGCGCCGGGCATATTGGTTAGTAGGTGTAGGTGTTGTAGAATAGACTATTCATCAAAAGATAAAGGTTGCCCCCCCTTGTTTAAACATATTTCCAGTGTATACGCATACTTTCGGAACACACAAACGAAGCAGATACCTATTCTGTTGCTATTGCAGCTGACGTATCCTACAAGTTCGATATTTGGTCAACGTTCCTCGTTTGAGTGTTTGCCTATCAACGACAAAGAAAATATTTGCTAACTGTATCTTTATCAGGCGAAGCAAGTTTCGGTGATAATGACCATGATGCTCTACGTCTTGTGTGCTCAAGGGTATTTACTTAAAAAAATTGAAATATTAACATAAGCCAAAGTAGGTGAAATATGCAGTTCTGCATACGGGTGTAAGTTTCAAGGCGAGTTTCATTGTTTTTTGTGAGAAAGAGGCAAATTGAGACTATATGGTAAAATAATGTTCAGTCGATTTGTATGACATTTGGAGATATTAAAGGGGAAATAGTGTTAAGGCTCACAGGTTTATGCGAGATTATCACTCTGGCCTCTGTTTGCCACTGTTGGATCTCTTTGTGGGTGCATTAACACAAGTAAATGTATATTTCCTGTTGTAACTTCCCATATATACGAACACTTTTAAACCAATCGGATCAATTACAATGTTTAGCTCCATGTTGGCACGTTGACCTTGAACAGTTTTTGGCCTGTCTTGTAAACACAAAAGGGTGTAGTATATAGGAACTACACATTTTTTAATGTACACTCAAGCTATGAAAAATCCTAGGTACACCTGGACAAAATTGCTACGAAGGTTTTCTTTTCTCTTGCAGTAACTAGCAGTAAAGAACCCCCCGACAACATATCATCACAAAGGTAGAAAAAGGGAGTCTGGCCGACATGTTACTTTGCATTTATCTTACGTGGACGTATACATACGCCCATATTTCGGCCAAGGTAAAATAGCTCATCATGCTGTTTAGGGAGATTTTTTCCATTTTTCCGGTTAGTAGTTGGAACATGTTTGGCATGGCCATGCCTGCAAGGTGTGTAGCACTTGCAATTGTATATTAAAAGTGGAAAGGAGGGTCAGTATTCAAAGAGGGCCGCAATTTGTTCCCTTTATCCCGCCAAAATTAATTTGGCATTCCTAGATGATTTGTCCGACTGCAATCGGGATGGGGAGATCTTTATTTAGCAACATTATTATCAGAGTATTTATTCAAACACATTGGGTTGGGGGGTCACCCTAGTGCGGGGGGTGGTGCACTCCCTATAGCGAAGGTATGGGTATAGTGCCTCGTCAGGTGAAAAATATGTCCTTTCCTCCCGGGTTCTTGAGATAAATATACCTAAAAAGCTGAATAAAAATGGGTCATCCAGTATGAAAACTTTAGAAGGGGGCCAATGATGTTAAAACTCTGAAGTTAAAATAGCAAGTGCCCAGTGGCTCTTTTTCCAGAGTTCAAATTGCCATGAAATTTCAAATTGCTGCCATGAAATTATAAAATTGTTGACAATGGTGCACTTAGGCTGCAAAATTTTGATTTGGGTTTCAAATTCTTTGAACAAGTGGATAAAATTTATGCAAACTAGTGATAAAAGTGGCTACATGAAAGAAGAAAATAAGGGTACCACTGAGTAAATGGAGTAGGTGAACATTTTTAAAAAGGGGGGGTCCTTTGGTAATAGCCTGGGTAATAGGTAGGACATCAGCATCAAAGGCAGTCAGCATTCTGGACGTCACCAAGTCAGCATCTCGCAGACCTTGACTACGCATCCTAACATGGGATGTGATCATGTGCTGCACAAGATCTACTACACAAGGCATCATTTGAGAATGCTGCAGATAAAGTCATCCTACATCTAACAATACAAAGAGACGGAATGGAATACATGACCTCATGAGGAAGAGAATCATCAACCATCTGCACTACAGATGGTACCCAACTCAACAAGGTAGACTTCAAGTATTCGGGTCCTATGTTGGACAGCAAGAAAGACTCAAAAGTCAAAGGCCGTGGCCTGATCGCTCAAAAAGCATGTCCCCATACTCCAAGATTTACCGGAAGTGGTCAACATTTGGTATTGAAGAAAGCACTATTCTTCTCCTTTTATTCTGTGAAATTTAGGGCTAAAGGATATTTTGGTTTGGAAGTTATGAGCGAAAAGGTACACATTTTGGTTTTCGACACGATATTAATTTACACAATATAGGGACTAAGAAGAAAATACATGTTTTTTAGCTCTCACATGAAAATGGTTGAAATAGAGCGCAAAACTTACAGATGGGTTTAGGGGTAGTGAAGACCATTCTATCAAGATTGAAAAACGTATTTACTTAATTTGGGTCGTCCCCTTTTAAATATATTTTATAATAATTAAAAATATAGGCAAAATATAGGCACAGTTTTATGCAATTAGCATGTATTCCATGCTCCTTTCTTTACCCCCTTTTGATTGTTGTTCGGGAGGGTTGTGCAACAAGTTACAGCAAGAAGGAAAACGAAGCCGGTATTAATTTTGGTCCAGGTCATACCGTAGATTGAGTGGACTATTAGAATGAACATGTCTTTACATCTTTTAATCCCGTGTGAAAAAATTTATAAATGCCCTGTATTTACACCTTACCTATTCCACTACGCTCAGGATACGCTTTGTCGAGATTGGAATCAGCAGATAATATTGCCAAAAACATCAAACTCATTGTGTAAACTCTTTGGTAAGGTCAAGTTAAGTTTATTTCTGTCTGCCAGAATGGAAAAATTCGACCCTCTGGTATTTGTATACTTGATTTAAAACTTTTTATTAATAATTTGGATTTTGTTTACATTTCGCGGACAAAACCGCGGACTTTGTCAAATTACACGCCGATCCAAAGCGAAATATACAAGAGATCAAGAACAAAATACTCGAAGTATGACGAAGTGACAATCGTGGCAAACTGCTTAGCCTCATCAGAAATTATCCGATTGTCAAATCCAAGAAAATTCCATCGTGCTGATGAGCCAAGGTACGTTATCATATGCAATTTGTCTTTTAAAAAAAAATCTAACGGCGAGCGATATGCTATCGATCCGATGTTTAAAACACATCATAAATCCCACAGCGCCAACTGTTGAACTTTATATTAAACCCAATTTTTTGTACAGAGACACGAGAAGGCTCGGTGACGGGAGTTTCCGTATTAAACCTGACCCATCTGGCACACTGGAATTCGGAAACCTGTAACGAAAAGCACATGTTTATTCTCCGTCACGGTTCCGAATTCATAAGTTCTTCAGAAAAAAGTGTGTCTGATGGGTCAGGCTTTACGGAAACTCCCCCTAGGTGACCTGCCAACAATAAACGCTCATTGTTCTTAGAGCAGTCAAAACAGAAATAAAAAGCTCAGAGGAAACTTAAACAATGAATAGAAAAAAAAACAATACAATACATTCCAAACCATTTGGGCACACGATGCGTCTATTATGGCGTTCATCACAGAGTTACGTACCGGTAATAAATCCCATCACATTTTAACGATTTTAGCACTAAAAAGATTAAAGTCAATTTTGAATCCTTTTTAACAACATGGAAATTCATAAATCATTTTTAAAGGGACAGAATGGCATGAAAAATTGAACAATAATGAAAAGGACCCTTACTGAAATCATCACGAGTTTGAAAAACAATTTGGATGTTTACATTCTGTAAAACAGTAAAAACAGAACAGGAAGAGTTCCAGGGGGGAGGTGGCGTTTGTGGCCAATTTCTGGAACAGAAAAGCAATGGTGTTCAATCCATGAAGGACTTTACAGTGTATCTAGCAATGTTTTGCGGCACAATTCAAAAGTATTCGACCGGGATTAAGGCATTGTCACTTTAGGCTTGTAGTAAGATATTGACTCGGCAAGTGAAAGATGGATTAGCCGGGATTAGCAAATATACAATAGCAATGGTCTGTGAGCTGATGACAAATATGCTTTTCAAGTTGGTGAATGCTGCATTAATGTCAGGGCATCCTGTTCCAGAAATTTCCACAAACTGACCACCCTCCCCCCCGGAACTCTTCTTTCCTGTTTTTACTGTTTGTACTGAATGTAAAATCCAAAATTGTGTTGCACTCGTGGAAGTAATTTCAGTAAGGGTCTTTTCATTATGTCAACTTTTTTCCATGCCCATTATCATTCTTAAAATTCCATGGTTCCGATCGAGAATAGCCTCGTCCCCAGGGACCCCCAGATTTTACCAGAAGTGGTCAAAATTTTTGGTATCGAAGAAGCTACTATTTTTCGCAGTACTATGGAAATCTTAGGGCTAAAGGATGTTTGGTTAGGATTGTTCTGAGCGAATAAATATGAACATGTTGTAGATACAATATTGACTTACCATAGTACTTAGTCGGGAATTACAAATCATGTTTTAGCTTCACTTCAAAAACGGGTTGAAATATCGGCGAGACACTTACAGGTGGGGTTTGGGGTATTGGCATTCTTCAAGATGAAAAATTTAGAGACTTAAATCGGAAATCATTTCCCCCTTTAAAATAAAGGCTTTCAGGGTTCATCATGTTAGCCTTCGAGTAATTGTTTTTACGTGAAGTAAAAATAAAACGCTGCATTAGTTTTATTCAATTGTTCCTAAACAGCATCTATTTAACCGGTTCATTTCTTTATCTTTAATTACTTTTTTGCTTAAAATCTTTGAAAAGACTAACATCATGGGTGTTGTTAAAGTATATCATGATTTTTGTTCTGGTGTTTGTTTTTTTTTTTTTTTTTTTAAGTTTGGTTTTGTTTTTATATTAAAGTTTGATAGTACAGTAAAATAACTTGATAATGTTATTTGAATCCGACATTCCATTTTAATCGGAGCAGTTATGTGGAGTAGTACAATAGCCAATGCATTCTTGTACAAAAATTGTACATTAATGTGACACATGCATAGGGTTTCTAATGGTACCGACATTTGGATTTTATGGGGGAGTGGGTGTCGAGGATGAAGTAGTACCCTTTAAAGACATTTTTCTATCAGTATAAACAAAACTCATTTCTTTTCTTTTGTAGTTCATAATAAGTATTGTGATATTTGGTTGAAGGTTCTGTTAGGTACCATTTGAGGAATTTAGAGCAAATACAAAGCTTCATTTGGCAAGGTGAAGATGGTAATGGACTTGCATGTACATTGTATGGTATATTTATTGCAACAATATTTTGGAAAAGTTCGACAAACTGATTGGGACTACCCGACTTGGAAGATTAACATGTTCAAAACTATCACTTTATCGATCCCATTTTTAAAATTCCAGTATTCACTAAATGGTGTATTTCCAGTAAATAAATATGTGAAAGCAACACTTTGAAATATCCGAGGTTTTTAGAAACAGATTTATGTACTACCCTACAGACTCTTGGTTTAAATTTAGGAACAAATCAGAGTTTTGAAGATGCGCTACCATTCTATCTGATGGTACCTGATAGCATGTTTAAGGAGAAACTGCAAAATCTGTACCACTGGAGACCAGCCGATCCATTTCCAGAGGTACCACTTGATAGAAGAAGCCAGCCAGTGTGGAAGAACTACAGTCAAGGGTTCAACGCGATGCACAGTTTCGTTCACAGTTACCAGCGATTTAGTGCAGCGATTACATATAGCAATTACAACGTCCAGCAATTGTTCGTTCGGGACGTAATCTGCATTGTGTTACTCCGAGTTGAAAAATGCAGTAACACTACCTTCATAATAGTGCCAATTTTGCTGTATTTTGTTTTTCATTGTGCATTAAGGTTTTCAGCCGTGGGGTCACTTATTCCCTTAAAACATGTACTAGACGCGATTTGCGGCGCTTTTTGCTGACCTGTTTATCGTTGCCGTTTGTCAGTAATGAGCCATGGCTTCATTTCTTGTTCATTGCGTCAAAAGTTTAACAACAAATGTTAATGGGGCCTTAAACCTTTCTAATTACCGATCCGAATGCGTTCAAGCGTTAGTTTAACTGTACCGATAATATTTTTAAGGATTGCCATTTTAACGTACACTCTTTTCAATGTTTTGCAAAAGCTTTTCATACGTTTCCACATCTTTTTACTATACAATTAGTATAGTGATTTTAGCTATTTTTTGCCAATGTTGTTAAGGATTAACAGAAATACCCTGAAGTTGTTTTCATCAAGCTCTTTATCATATACAGTACTTGATATCATCATATTTTCCCACCTTTGTCAAATATTTTACCCAACAGGTTTTTGAATATTTAATATCGCTGTTATCAATGATTAGAACAAGGACTTCAGATTTCTTAAATTACTTGGTCAGTATTGTTTAACTGTAATGGTATCTTTTCCGCAGTCGTCTGGTTGTCGAGCGTACGTGTACTATTTCCACAACGATAAGATGCTACAAAAAACCCAAGCCCGACGATTTCCTTAGATGAGATGTGTTGGTATCACGTCTACACCACACGCTCAAATTTAGGAAATACGAAGAAAGATTCTGAAAAATTTGTACAATTTGCGATTACTAAATTCATCAAAATAACACAAACACTTCAAAAATTTATAATTTTCAAAATGAACAATTTGTGTTGTTTTGAAAAATCTGGCATTTGTTAATCCGACAATCTGATAAGTTCTACCTTTAAAATGTAGCATATTTTTGTGGTAGGGTGAAATTTGTAACAATCCGGTCACCATATTCCATGTATTGTTAATTATACTGTAATTTTAGCCATGTTACAAAGGTTTAAAGTACATCGCCGATAAGAAATGAAGGAGGCCCTCAATAATCCATAGTTAAAGTTCATCATAATTTTGACTTGGTGTTTCTACAACTACTTTATCATGTATGCAAAGTGTTTTTATCCTCAAAATACACTTGTATCAGAAAAAAATGAGAAAAGTCTGGAGAAAATGCAGGGGCATGCTCTCTGGAAAAGCAAAGCTTAGAGCAGGCCTCCGTTACAAACGACCAGTTAGGATTTAAATGAAGAAACAATGAAGAGTTGGCATAGCTGCCCTTTGTTCTGGAGCGTTGGTAATGTGGCCTAGATAGACCTTTTGTCCTCATAAGCTACAAAAAGGCTACAACGAGGCAGCCCTTTATAACAATACCCAAATACCTATTAGCTTGTGCTATGTAGTATAATGAGTGCTAAGATTTGGATTATATCGTCACTAATCTTCCAAACAGTCCAATCAAACCAAAGTCCATTTGCGAGATATCGGCGATTGAAGTTTTAGCGAATTATGAACTTGCTATCTAAATTTGAAACATTTAGGAAAATGATTTTATGTGTACATAGTGGACATTGAAATGTGTTTCATTTTTGAGCACGCTTTCAATTCAAGAATCCTTGTGTCTTCTTTGTTCAAATTTAATATTATAAAGTGATTGGTCTGTGCAAAACTAAAAAACGTCCTCTGTTTCTATGTCAAAGGGACGAATAATGCGCATTCGCCTGTTTGGCGTACTCAGAGTCGATCGATCGCCTCAGACGTGGTATTGAACGTTCAAATGCTTTTGCCTGCCGAGGGAGCTATAAATCACTAATGCTTTTTTGGTATATTTTCTAGCCGTCATCATATGCCAAAGAAGCTATAAAAGAGGACTGAGGAGGTTCTATTTTTTTATTTTGTAATTAGGAATTGATTAAAATATATTACATCCAGTCTTAAATTATTTATATGAATGGAAACCTGTAAAAAGCTGTATTTTACGGGTTTTGTATAGCAGAATTGCTGCCAGAATTTTTCTTGTAAAATGTATAGTATTTTCCTGTAACCGTAGTACTTCATAGTAATAATGAAACTTAATAATACTACGATAGTTTTGATACTTGAAAAAAATCGAATAAAAGCTCCCGTTTGTAGTCGTTTTATACGCCTGGTAACTTGACAAAAATTTACAGTGTTTTGCTGTATTTTCCAAATTGCAGCATCGGCCTACATCTTAAGTACACTACGGACACATCAAACGTTATGTCTAACGTTTGAAACCCTGGGTTTGTGAATATTGGACATATAACTTCATAAACGTTAGTGGAAGAAGTTGTGATTTTTACCTGTTTATTGCTTGAAGGTGCTATTTGATACTTTTTTGCAGAGAAAGGAATCAAAGATCACTATTTGTATCAAGAAGAAAGCTTTATCTTACTATCAAAGTCATTTTTTTGTAATTAATTTCCGAGGTGTTCTGACGAAATCGTTTAAATTCTCAATAACGAAAGCTATAGAAGAGTATATGGCAATTAGTGTTAATGAGTTTCTAAAAATCTTAAAAACAAACGACTTCGGAGTGTTTATTGGTACAATTTTGCATGAAATTGATATTCTCCATGGTATTATTTTTTTGTCATCAACAGACCATTGCGGTCTATTTTACCTTTGGAGCACAGCAGTACAGTTAGTTGAAAACTTTATAGTAAAAACAAACCATTTTAGGTTATGATGGCAGTTTTTCCGGCATTCTACTGCGTGCTCATGGTTAACTTTGTAGTTCAAAGACTTTCGGACGTTTAATTTCAATATCAATTTTGCCAACATATTCTGATTATCAAGTAGTGGGGTTATTTTTTGAAAAAATGCAGCATGATAATTTTCTCATATTAAACATCTGTCGTTCTTTGGAATTGAAAGGAAAAAACAAATTAAAATTATCTCTATCTACTCAATAAAAGGAAGTGTAATCGGATTGCATTCCATTATATTGATATTCAATGAGTAATCTTTTAATGTACCATTAATCATGTATTTTAATTGGATTGCTGATAATGTAATAATAATTTTTCTATACATGCACTGCAAAACCTAGGGTGTAAAGTTAACACACCAAGCCGATGTTCTAGGGGGCCACACCAAGTCCGTCAAAATTCAACACCTTTGGTGTTATTTTAACACTGTTTGGTGTTACAATAACACCAAGGTAGTAAATTTTGAACATTATTTTGGTGTGATCATCCTATAACACCGGCGGTGTTAATTTTAAACATATGTTGTGCCTATGTTTTACTAACATTACTTTGTTGCGCTTATTAGTAAGTACACAAGAAATGAATTATCAAGTTTATTTTAATCAACTAAGTTGATGAAACTCAAGATAATAAATAGGTATGTGGGGGACAATATAGCACCCCCCCACCCCCCCCCCCCCCCCCCCCCCCCCCCCCCGCCCCCCCCCCCCCCCCCCCCCCCCCCCCCCCCCCCCCAAGAAAGAGGAAAAACGAAAAAAATGTTGAGGTATAATATTTACATATCATTAATGATCTTAATTTGGCTGTAATGACATCCAGTAAGTAACTTTTTTCATGCAAGCCTATATAACTGAGAATCGAACCTGGGAACCCTCTGATATTGAACCCAAAATACCTACACCACGATACTATGCTATTAGATACAGGGAGGATAAGAACATTAATTATATTCATTACTTTTCCTTCAAATTAATTATATTGCAAATTAAAATGAACAAATATCATACCAAACGTGAAATGGTTTCAACAAGAACTTTTGAACTATCTATAAAAAAAAATTAAAGTGAAAAGGAGTACTCCTAGTGCTTGTTCGTGACCTTTCTAGTGTTACAAAGGGTATTGTTGTGTGATAAATTTGAATTACTAACATAGCTGATTTGAATCATTTTTTTCTTTTTTGGACCTTTTTTCAACAATCAATTAATTTCAGCAACAGGTAACTGAGTTAATAGTTCTAGTGTCACAAGTGTTAAAAGTGTTATCCTGCATAGAAATAGCCCACACCAAACAAAAAACTTTTAATTAACTTAGGCAATAGGTTGTGACACACCAATATCCATAACATTGCCACACCTGGAACCCACCTGTGGAAATGCAGAGGAACATGATACTTCCTGTGACTTGACCTGGGGTCAGTAACACTATTCAATAAACTATGGGGACGGACACAAGTGAGATCCAAACAAGACTCATGTTGCCTATTTTGCGTGAGTTTAGTAATAAAAACTGATATGTTATAAATATTTATGGTATTAAGGATGCTGTAGTAGGAATTACATGAACAGGGAGATTTGGTACTGCTGTGATGAGCATGGATAAAAATCTGGTGCACTCTGCCACATCATCGATAGCCCCCCCCCCCCCCCCCCCCCCCCCCCCCCCCCTACTATGCTCACAGTAAAGATAATAGCTACTTGGAGACAAAGGTAAATGAACTGTTCAAGTAAATAACTTGTATGTTACATATATTT
This sequence comes from Ophioderma brevispina, assembly GCA_023653785.1. Lineage (NCBI taxonomy): Eukaryota > Metazoa > Echinodermata > Ophiuroidea > Amphilepidida > Ophiodermatidae > Ophioderma > Ophioderma brevispina. The sequence continues at coordinate 15,215 of JAMKCH010034785.1, forward strand.
AGCAAATAATGTAAAATAAGGAGTATGATAAAACTCCCCCCCCCCCCCCCACTCATGAGATTATAAATAGAGGTTTTAAATGGGCAAGGTTTCTTAAAGGAATATGTCATGATTCTGAATATTTGGAAATATTTGGTATGGATGGAAAGCTTAAGTAATACGTAGATTAATATAAATCAAAATAAGTTGAAAATGTCCACATTTGTTGGTATTTCCCTTTTAATTTTCCGCCCAATAGCTAATTCGAAAACGATTCCGACAAAATCCACATCGCAGGCAAATGGTGACGTCAAAGTGATTGACCATCATAATTTACGTCGTTTGTGACCATCAATCGCAGTGTTGCCACTTATAATAATTAAAACACAACGAAATGAAACAAAATATGTCATTCGTAACTTATTTTTCTAAGTTTATTATTACTTTGCATTAATCAACAATATACAGTGTCGGCAAAACAATTCGAGTCAACACGCTGTTATTTTTGGTCAAACTTGACGTCACGAGGAGAGCCAAAAATTGGGCGCTTTTGATCAGTGAAGGGGGGGGCCCCGTGGCG
>JAMKCH010034786.1:0-27549 GCA_023653785.1 Ophioderma brevispina
CCCTAACTTGTATTTATTGAATTAATGAGAATAGTGTGTACTTTTGTATGTTTTCCAGGGCCAGCAATAACCATAAGCACGATCGGGTGTCCATTAATGGCCTAGCTTTCATACCCCTCACCTGTTCATCTTAGTACGCTACAATTGAACGTTATGGCATTATTATATAAAATATACTGTATTATACATTTCTGTCAAGTTCGATATTGTTATGCTGAATAAACTGAAAAATTGAAAATGACACTGACACTGAATCCCCCATTACATGAGAGATTACTGAAAAAATTAACGTATAAGCCTCTGGAAAGGCAACCGTTACTCAGAGTTTCACGGAACCACTCATTATGATCATCGGGTAGCGATCCTAGGAGATGGTTATTGCATGGTTGTGTAGTAACCACAAGATATGTATATAAATATACATTCTATGGTGTCACACCCGCAATATGCCTGCAAGCACAGATCTGTACCAATGAATAGTAGAAAGTGCTCAACACTACGAGAGTGGGGCCGGGCATCATAATAAATACAGTGTATTTTCAGGGAATATCTTTGGAATTAAAAGTGCCCAATCCCACTACAGGAGACTTAATGAAAAATTCCAAAGTATAGACCTCTGGAAAGGCAACCGTTACTCAGAGATTCACGGAACCCTCACTTACGATAATCGGGTATCCGATCTCAGACGGATGGTATGCATGGTTGTGTCTTAACCACAAGATATGTATATAAATATACATTCTATGGTTTGTCACACCAAGCAATATGCTGCCAGCACATGTCGGTACCAATGACTAGTCAGAAAGTGCCTCAAACCACTACGCGTTATGGGGGGGCCAAAAATAAGCCGTGGTATTTTAGGTGACGATCTTTGAATAAAAGTGCTCAATCCCATACAGGAGCGAGCTTAATGAAAAATTCAAAGTATAGACCTCTGGAAAGGCAACCGTACTCAGAGTTTCACGGAACCCTCACTTACGTCATCGGGGATCCGAATCCTCAGACGGATGGTATTGCATGGTTGTGTCTAACCACAAGATATGGATATAAAATACATTCTATGGTTTTGTCACACCAGCAATATGGCCTGCCAGCACAGATCTTACCAAGAATAGTCAGAAAGTGCTCAACCACTACGAGTTAGTGGGGGCATAATAAATAAACAGTTATTTACAGGGTGACTATCTTTGGAATTAAAAGTGTCAATCCATCTTACAGGAGAGCTATATAGAAAAATTTCAAAGTATAGACCTCTGGAAAGGCAACCGTTACTCCAAGTTTCACGGAACCCACTTCCGATCATCGGGTATCCGATCGTCAGGAGGCTGGTATTGCATGGTGTGTCTAAACCACAAGATCTGATATAAATAGACATTTCTATGGTGTCACACCAGCAATTGCTGCCAGCACAGATCTGTACCAATGAATAGTCAGAAAGTGCTCAACCACTACGAGTAGAGGGGGCATTAAATAAATAACAGGTATTTTCAGGTGACTATCTTTGGAATAATTAATAAGGGCTCAATCATTACAGGAGAATACTAATGCAAAAATTTCAAATATAGGAACTCTGGAAAGGCAACCGTTACTCCAAGTTTCACGGAACCCCTCACCTTACGATTCATCGGGTATCGATCCAGAGGATGGTATTGCATGGTTGTGTCTGAACCACAAGATATGTATATGAAAATATACTTTCTATGGTGTCACCCCAGCAATATGCCTGCCAGCACAAATCTTGTACCAATGAATAGTCAGAAAGTGCTCAACCACTACGCGTAGTGGGCATTAATAAATAACAGTGTATTTTCAGGTGACTATCTTTGGAATTAAAAGTGCTCGATCCCATTACAGGAGAGCTAATGGAAAAAATTTTGTGATATTGAATTTCGTTTTTGAATGTTGCAAGACTTTTGCGCCAGATGTGTTGTACAAATCAATTCGCTTTGCGTCAATTGAATTCACTTTTAGCCTCAATGTATTTCGTCTCGTGCGGTGTATGTATAGGTCATGACTAAAAGCCGGGTTGCATAAACATCAGGCAACATTGTCATGAATTTTTTCTGTCTTTTCCTTCGTTAAATGCCGGCACAAAGACTTCAGAAGATTAAAAAAAATATAAAAAAAAAAATGAAATACAGAAATAAAAATGATAAAAAAAGTAAAGAAGGAAAGAAATGAGAGAAGAAAGAAAATGAGAAGGAGAAAGGGGGTGAAAGGAAAGAAAGAAAAAATGAGGGGTTTTTAAAAAATTATGAAAAAATTTTGCTGATGTTGCAGGTCAAGCTTTTATCATGGACACAGTGGTACAAATTTCTTTAGAACTATGTGAATTTACATAAATATGAAAGGCAAAGAGTATTGGGAAATTAATTATTGTGGTGTAAAATTGAAGATCTGGACACGTCATTTAAAAAAAATGAATAGAACCTTTTATCGTCAAGTCCAGGCATCCCTGGTCTGTGGGTCGAGATATGGTATATTTCAATAAATACTAGTAATTTTAGATATCGAAAAACTAGTATTCTTGACATGTTACTATTTGTTGATATCGAAAATTCGGAAGTATTTTGTATATTACTTAACTATTCGTACCAAAAAGTAGGAGTATTTGGTGACCCTCAAATGTTGGTAGTTTTTCCTGTAAAAACGACATGCACGAGGTTTTGGTTAGGACTCTCGATATATTTGTTTAGCTCGATCGTTCGTGTACGAAGGAGCTGAAAAACATAAAAATTAAGTCGCACAATTCCTTTTCCCATCTATTTTAGGCGACTAAATATCGACGCGCGAGTACCTTTGATGCATACTTAATACTTATTGTTTCTGGCCGTTTCTTTTGCACAGTATCATGTATGTCTAGCTGGGAATGCTGTCGTATTTTGCCTCGGTACTTGTGGGCTGGCTTCTGAACTGTACTGTTTTTGCCGGCCTATTGTTTTGTAGTATTGACAATTTATACTTAGACATAACTCGTCTGCCAATTCCTTTTTCGCTTCGTCAAGACTACGCCTTCATTCCCGCCAGACAAAACCATGAACAACGCACAGGGAATGAACTTATATTAAGCAATTAAACGTTTATTTTCAGTGGGAGGATTATTTGGTGCTGTGCGCCCTTCTTACCATCTTGGGCGCACAACACTAAATCACTCCACGTTTTGGGGGGAATGGTAGGTAGTTCCGGTACAAACTCTACAAAACTGTTGCGATATTTTGCAGTCCTTTGGGGACCGGTTTCCTAGTGAGGGTGTTAGCTATAATAAAAGTGAAGAGTATCGCTTTGACCATCGCGAGAATTAGCACAAAATTTGGAAATTCCGATTCTGTGTAGAACCTAGGCCCTCGACTTCCGGCCCTGGTCGAAAGCCGGCTATAAGGCGTAACACTCGGCTCAAAATAGTGGTGGCGCTGTTCATATGCCCGTTTCTTAAAATCTCTACTAGAATGATATCAAAAAATATGAACATTATCAAATTTTAGTTGTATCTATAGGTAAATGAATTCATAATATTCAAAATATTGTCACGCGCGGGTCATAATCAATCCGGGCGCGCGATGTGGTATTTTTGCGTTATTTCAATGGAGCGATATTTAGGGTGTGCCCCTTCTAAACCTATACGGGTGTGTGATTTTTTGTCGATTTCGAGTCTGCAAAAGACTCAGTTTTATTAATTTTTTGAGATTTATTACATTAGAACTCTATATTTGACCAAATCGCATTTGAACAAATCCAATTTTTTAACGATATAACCAAAGAAATCGCTCGAAAACAGGGTGCTCATGAAATGTCGCTTTATGCCGTGTTATCGCTATGGACTGCAATTTGGCGCAAATCCTGGTTGAGATACGGATTGTTACACCTCGCGAATCAACTGGTGTACAAGGATTGAAAATTCAATATAATGCGTGGTGTATGTTTATGACTACAAAGCTAATGAATAGCTAATTATCTAGTCAGTTCGGCATTGTTTTCTCGTTTTAAAATGGAAGCGGGATGTCAAAACCGGTTTTCCCTTCATTTTTTTGACAAAAAAGCGTGCGGCGAGTTTTAACATTGTAAGTTAATACTCCACCCAAATCCCTAGCGGTATTTGTCAAGAAGAAAACAACATTGTAGTTTCTTGACTTTATATAAATTGTTAAAGAAGAAAGAAGTAGAATAATAGCTCTCAAGATGCCAAAATAACAGTTTCTCCCACCCCTACCCCTTATTTTTGCACGCAAATCCTGTCATAACACGCTATAGGACAAACGAAAAAAAATGCGGGGGGGGGGTGTCAGTTGAAATGCATATCCATTCACTTAAGTGATGTGTTCGATGTATTATTTACATTCTTGAAGATAATTCAAAGATGTTTGAATATCTCACAAATCATACTCGTTCCACAGAAACGTGTTTTAAAACAGACTGTATTTCTTTGGGTAACGCAGTAAAGAGCGCAAAAATGCACAAAAATGGGATATTTTTAGAATTATATATCAATTTACTTGGAGACCCATAACTCACGTTTCATGTGTCGTGGGGCAGCCAAAATTGCCCTTTGTGTTCTGTAAAAAAAACGTCATATTTGCAAAAATCAAGAAAAAAATCCAAAAACAATGTTATCAAGTGTGTTCGACGGGCGCACAACACTAAATCACTCCACGTTTGGGGAATGGTTGGTAGTTCCGGTAAATGCAAAACAATGTTTGAGATATTTTGGCAGTCCTTTGGGGACAGGGTTCCTAGTGAGGGTTTTATATTTACTAAAAGTGAAAGAGTATAGCTTGACCATCGCGGAGATTATCACAAAATTTGGGAAATTCGATTCGGGGTAGAAACTAGCCCTCGACTTCCTGCCCTGGTCGAAAGCGGCTATGATGCGTACCCGAGTCGCTCAATGTGTTGGCTGCTGTTCATAAGCTCCTTTGTCCTAAATCTCTACTATAATTATATCAAAAAAATGAAACTATATCGAAAGTTTTAGTTGTGATCTATGTTAAATGAATTCATAATATCAAAATATTGTCACGCGGTGTGCAAATCAGCGGGCGCGATGTGGTATTTACGTGTATTTAAATGTAGCGATTATTTAGTGTTGTGCGCACCTCTGCGCTGTGTCTTCTTGTAACCTAATAAGAACATATGTTCATCATATCATTTAATCGTCGTTGCATTTCAAATAATCCCCAACATGCTTAAAAATAAATAAAAATACTAGTCCACCATATTAATGCAAATATCCAAAGTTATTGAACCAAAATCTGTATACATAAATTACTCCATAGAAGCACTGAGTACACGGTACAAAAAACTACTACTTTTTGAGTGTTACCAAATTTCGACGCACCCCCGGCACCAGCCCAAATTATCGAACTTTACGATCTGCCCCATTCGTAGTGAGTGCAGTAACCCCGTACCATATGCCCTGGGGCCTGAATATTCATACATGTTTCAACATCTGCGCATGATAAAAATGATGCAATATTCGCTTTGTGTTATAGGTTTTTCTATATCACATTTCATATCTCGTGAAGTTTAGATGTCAGCCCCAAGACAACGGAAATGTGCGTTTGTTTAAAACATTTCGTCTTTGGTCAATATATTAACCATGTGATCAATAAAAATTAACTTTATTTTCATGCAATTTCGTCAAAACAATTTACTTTCATCGTCAATCCATACTCACTCATCTAATGTAAAGGCTGATTTATAGGCCTACCTCTCCCATGGGCTGTCATACCCACACGAGAACGAAATATATGAGCAAAATAAATTATGATGACGCAGAGACTGATTGGGCCATTCAAAAAATTACGATATATGAATCACCGTATGTATTTCTCATGCAAACTTGATAGAACCTCTACGCTGTTGTGCAAAATTGAATATAACAATCTAGCCGTGTGCCAAATGGACTACTCTTAGGTGGTGAAACGCTGCAATGTCACTGAGTTTAAGTTATTCGGCATAACATTTTCTTCTAATATCTCCTCTTTTCTTCACATATTGAGTCCACTTGTAACAGAATCTTACTCAGAGATTTCCCGAGAGGGCGCCCTCAATTTTCAAACACATTTTGTTTTTTTTCAGCTACTAATGCTTTCCATAATACTAATTACTGTGTGAAATATCTAGAGCCCCCCGGGATCTAGCTCGCATGAAAAGTCCTTCATATAGAAATTCACAACTTTGTTATCAATTTCCGTATCCGGAATTTGGTTTACACGTAATCCTATGGCACTGTAATCTACACACAAATGGTTGTACTGCAGAAACGAAAAAACCTAACATCTCAAACTTGGAATTGTGCCTTTTATGTGACTATGTTTAGGTCTATTCATAAATACACAAACATATATTTCATTATATATCTCCTGAGTCAGCCTTAACATCTTGAAGACCCGCCCTTAATTTCCGGCAGTTGAGCTACTCACAGAGGAACTTTGTTACTTCCAGCCATATATATGTTTTTCCGAGTTAATTTCGACATTGTTTAATTGGGATATTAATAAAAACAGAAACAATTGGTATTCTTCCTAAAAATGTGAACCCCGCGAGACACACAAATCCAATTTAAATATTTCGGTACGGATATTCATTTTGGTGTCATTGTATTTCAACTTTGTGTCATTTTTGTTTGGTGATTGTTCGTCCCAATTGCTGTTTCGTAATTCGTCTTCGTCATATCAAGGCCTGCGTATTAAAAAAGCAAATTCGTCATTTTTCATTGAGTTCTTTATCGTCTCTTTCAATTTAAGTCACGTGTGTGTGTAAGCTATTTATTACATTAATATGTTCTTTTGGGGAGGTTCAGGAAAGTTTTTCCTTCAATTTATATTCAAAAAGTGCTAATTTCTGCCTTAATCTTGTTTGAGTCTTTTCGCCTGAAAATTACGCAAATAAGTGAATTTTACCAACTTGTTAAATAATAAGACATATATACAATTGTCATTCGATATAAAATTTGAATCTTGAAAAAATATGTATGTTTATATCTTTTGTTTTGAACTTTTTAACTTTTGAATTTTTATGATTGACTATGTTGGCTTAAGCCGTTTAATGGCGGAATTTTTAACTTTATGTCACCCACATCGATAGAGAGTCTTAAGATAAGCTATAACACTGCTAAGAACTCGTGCGAATTTTACAGGAACATCTGGAAGCAATTCGCAAAACAAATTACCGTAAAATTGACCGGATACTGCAAACATATTGATGAACACTTCATAAAACATATATATTAGGTGAGTTATTACAGCGATGTTAAACGTGTTTAGAGTTAAAAACACTGACGATCACCCTAAAACGTAATAGGCCTAACCACCTTATTTTTTGCAGTGCATGTACCTTAAAATTGACAGTTTGTTTTAAATGTATTACTCAAACTGTAAAATATACGGTCAATTTGAATGAAAACTGTAACAGCTGATTTTAACGGCGGCTTGGTGGCGAATTTTTGCCAGGATTTTCCTGTAAAATTTACAGTATTTTGTCCCTGTAAATTTTAATACTGTAATGTATTAATTGAAGATTAATCGGGTTGCATAATAAGTTGTTATCCATTAAATCGAAAAAGGCTCACTTTTTATTTTGTCATTATAGGGCCTGAAATATTGGACATAAAATTTACAACTTTCCTGTGTTTTCCAATAATTACAGCCAATACTGTAATATTAAAGCTTTTTTTCAGGACTTTCCTGTACATTGCACTCTAATTTTACAGTGTAGTGAAACCCCACCCACAACTTTTTCTTAGACGAAGGGCGGCTTTTACATGCGCTATTAATTGGACATGGCCTATAAGGTGAGAACCAAACGTGAAGTAAGCAAGCACTTTATTTCATTAATGATTACCCGATGGAATATGAAATAGACAAGATTTTAAAAATCAATTATAAAAGACTAAATGGCTTTTTCTATCAAGTGGTCAATCGCCACGCAGGACGAATTTGTCAACGGATTTGACGAAATATCAACGACCACACATGTGAAATACAATGACACAAAAATGAACACAGTACTGAAAAGTTAAATCGGTTTTTCTCGCGATTCACATTTTTAGGACGAAATTCAATTGTCTGTTTATTTATTAAAAATCATTACACAAGTGCGAAATACTGGGAAACCTATAATAAAATAATAATAAGAATACGGATTTAGAAAGATCCTTTCCAAGTAAAGACCAAAGCGTTGTACATAATGAAACATACAAAGTAGTCTGTGCACATCCTGCAGCTGACGTTGAGGGTATCACCCATGCTAAGCGTGGACATCATTCTTATAGCTTTCCTCCCAGGACTCACTGCGAATCTAAAGAGAAGCTGCAAATGAAGGTTTTGACCTTATTTGCTTTTGTTCCGCAAAACAAGGATCGGCTTTCTATGTGAAGCCAGGCATCCAATTGAGACAACCCTGCACTCTTCAGTGAATTCACCAATCAAGTAGATAACATTTGAATGAATGGAAACTCGCTTCACCACATCTATAAGTCACCACCAGCTGAGCGGCCTCTCTTCCCAGCGGGAGCTCCCTTGGTCTGCGCGGAGATTTCAACTGTAGAATACAGCATGAAGATACTCCAAAAGCAAAGCGGCCTTTGAATGGATTGAAGGCCAAGCTAGAACACTCAGCTACTGTTTGAAGGATCCAACTATTTCTACGCAAGCATCCATGGGACATGGTAACTGTCCCCGACCTGTCAACAGTCAACAGTGACATCCCGATACCATGCTCCAGAACGGTCCTCTATAGATTCCCTAGATCAGGTCATTCCCTATCTTGGTCACCATGACATCAAGGTCACGAGCTCCAGCCTCTACAGAAAGGCCAAATGGCCAAGATCAAACAATAACCATTGAACTGTCATACAAGCTGCCAGCGCGGCTTCATCGCACCAATCAACGACGCATATTCTGACTCCTCTCTTAGCCTTTACATCAAGCAGCTCAACATTCCATTCCAAGAGGCAGGAGTCCCTACACCCCCTGGTTGGGACCAGATGCGACGAGTTGGACAAATCGTAATGTGGTTCCAACTGCGATATTGAGAAATAGAAAAAGGCACCAGCTACTGGATCTGCCTGGCCAAAAGAGACGTACCAGATGAAGCAGGAGATTATCCAATGTCCACTTTTACCCACTCAAGCTGCAAAGACCCGGAACGCCATCAACAAGCTCGCCGGCCTTAGCTGTCCAGCTAAGCATTGTCCTGTCTCTGCAAATCCCATCGCTTCAGTACTTGTGAAACAATGGAAAGTGCAAGACCACACTCCACAGGCGAAACGGTTATGCTCGGACTGTTAATATGAAGAGATGAAACAGCTGCTACAAACCTACCAACGCCCCATGTCCCAACAATCACATATGGACGGATCAACCGAATCAATAAGTTCTGAAGAATTGGAAAACTCCTTGCCACGCCAACATCTATACAGAATTCCTGAAGAATATGGCACCTGAAGTTGTGCAATGGCTCCAACTGTTCCTCTTTACTTGCTTGGGATCGTCAATTATTCCTCACGACTTCAAATGTCCATTGCTACCTGAATCCAAGAAGCCGCCACATTGAGCCCAAGAGATACATACCTATCTCTTTTCTTCTCTTCACATCTATAAGCGCTTGTCGGTAGGATCAATGATACGGTCCCCCAGGAGGCAAATTCTAGCCTCACCCAAGCTGGATTTCGAAGAGGTACATCAACAACTGAATCAGAATAGCAAGACTAGTTAAGTGACATCGAGACAGTTTCCATAAGAAGCAGAAGGTTATGGAGCAGTCCTTTCCATAGACCTAACTGCTGGCGTATGATACATTTTGACATCGAGGCCTTGCTACCTCAAGCTCTCAAAATCTTCGATGATGCCAAACTTGTCAAGTGTCATATGCTGCTCACCCAAGACATATTTTTGGTCCTGGAACATCAAATGGGCAATGCATAGAAAGTGCAAACTTTAGGAATCGGGTGTCCAACAAGGTTCTGTCCTGGCACTCAGTCTTTTCAAAATTTACGTCTCGGATCTGCCAAAGGGAGATTGGTTCGTCGACTCCTACGCAGACCAATACGGGGGCCCCCCCCCCAATTGGAATAGCTGCCTGAATCCTGTTTGAGGTCTCGGAAACAGATGCTGCAGAAATACCTCATCACTGCAAGGCAATTCCTTCCACCGATGGAACTTGAAACTCAGTAAACCCAAGACCGTCAGCTCTGTTTTTCACCTTGCAAATTCGATGCGCAAAATGGGAACTTACTCACTCGAGCCAACCGACCCAACACAAACACAGACGGCAATTTGTGGTCCCATAATTATGGACCGCAGCCTTACTTTCATTAAACACTAAGGAAAGTCCGCGCCCAAACGCAGTCCTCGTGTCAAACTACCCAGAAGGCTCACAAGAACTGGATTGGTGTTGCATACTTTTTTGACACTTTACATACTCGACTGTTGCTTTTTGTATACCTACTTCTGAATCCGAGTATGAACATTATGGGAGTCCAGTGTACACTCACACGAGATTGATATCTTTTCTGACTGATGCAACTGAGACTTGTTAGTGTTGCCTTTTGGAGACGCTTGTAGAATATCCGTTCAATTCTGTTCTGGCATAACTCCTGCAAACCTTAGAAGGAACTTTCAAACGATCAAGAAGTGTGATGAACCTATAACCTTCACTCCCCTCGGCCCTACCACACCCCTTTGAGATTCAGAGAATTCAGGAAAATCACTTTGCTACCCAAACTATGACACTGCACTCGCAGCATCCCTATCGCATCCTCATGGATCAATGACAGATGGGCTGGGCCATGATCCTTCGTCTACGTAGACCTGAATCTACAGCAAGTTTGGTGGACAGCCAACCTTGGCAAGCCAAAGGCTGTGACATAGATAGGAAAGCATGGGTCCACCTCAACAAACTCAGAACTGAATGGCCGTTACAGACCCTTCCTTCATAAGATCGGTGTGGAAATTTCACCAAACTGCAACGAGCCACATCATAGATGAATGTGAGATCTACAAGTCCCCAAGATGCACGTGTGGTCCAGGGAACGTGCAGGAACTCGTCACATTAGAGCGTTAAGATCGGGATTTCAGCCTCCTTGGGTCACGTGGTTGGTGACCCCCTGGACAAGATACTAATCTCAATTGCCTCGTCGACCCAAGCGAAATCTGGGAACTGTTTATTGGGAATCTTATTTAGTACTGCATCTACGGCTTGTGCGCTTATAAGGCATTCTTTGAGCAGCCACTAGATGAAGCGAAATGATTGTGACGATTTCTTGAAGGCGGCGTATAATAATTGTCAACCGCACTCTGGCCTGTTTACGGGTGAATTAAGCGCTATTCAAATTAGTATTATTATTAATGCGGTTTATTCCGGTTTCGCGATCACCTGCTTGAATGACCCTCGGGTTTTATGGTTCCTTTGACCTTGAATGACCCTGATACCTTATCGTGACCTTTTACAAGTTGTCGGCATCAACAATCAAACCCCGCCCACCAAGTGTTTTTTTTCTGGATACACCAAGTTTACCCCATTTGGACCTCCTTTACCTTGAATACCCCTGATACCTTGTCTTAACCTTTAAGATTTTTGACATCAACAATCAACCCACCTCCACGTTTCATTCCACCCACCAAGTTTCAGAACGTGCGACCCTCGGTCTCCGAGAAATAGACCACGGTCGAACAACCACTGACAGACTACAGACGACAGACAGACCACCGGTTATTAAGATAATAGATTATTATTATTATTTTATTATTACCGGTCCTGATCAACCTGGAACGATGAAACAATCAACTAGTTAAAGACAGCCCATCTTCCATTGTGATTTTTTTGACTTACTCGACGAACGCCTCCTTGGTTTCGTAATGAGATGTGCTAAAAGCATGAATTCCCTGCAATTTGCTTCAGACTTCTGAAATGGCATGGGTCGAACTCTTGCTATAGTGTGGTCCCTGGGGGGAGGGGTTTTGACCCGAAAAAATTTTTATTGTCTGTTTTTGCAACAGATACAGAATTCATCATACACAACATATCCAAAATCCCCATAAATTCCCCTTGGGGAGAAATTTTACCCAAGATGGCCGCCAAATTAGCTATATCTCTGCTTTTAAAGTAGATGTTGATGATGTTAGTGTTTTTGAATAGTTTTGGGGTCAAAGAGTCTATTATGTACATTATCATGTTTTCAGGAGTCCAAGTGTGTGAAAATATCGGATCCAAACAGATAATGGATAAAATTGATGATTTCGCTCATATTAATTGTCTCTGCTATGAAGTTTTTTAAATATCTTTGGAACTCATAGCTCGACAATTAATTTGGGCTTAATCGATCCCATTTTATATCAATCTAAATCACTGTTGACTTCCTTCACGCCAAAATCTAAAATGGGCCGCCCATTTTATTAATTAGCTATATCTCTGATTTTGAATTGTTTTGAGGTTCAAGAATTCAGGTTTTGTGTAATCTAAATCATTTATGTTTTCCTAACTAAAAATCCCAAAATGCCACCAAAATGGGCTGCCATACTTGCTGCATTACATATAATTAATCTTCGCACTTCTTCTTGCGGTATGAGTATGGCCAACTCACTGTTATTGGTTGGGTTTTGAAAAATCTGTGTCCACCGTGGACGAATGTATGGCATCATTGAGAATGTGAAATCCGCAGTCTGATGGCGAACCACATTGGCAAGCTGGCGATGGACGCAGCCCCCATCGTGCATATTGCTATTGAAGCGACCGACTCCTGTGCGATCCGGTTTAATGTGACCCATTCCTGCGTTGAAGATTGCTGCCCGGTGGTAGTTCTGTCTTAGGTGTCATAGAGAGTTTGATCTTATGTCTTGGGGTATCTAGCCAGGCAGTATCCAATGTCTGTGCGATGTTGAAGGGGGACTGGAGAGTTTTTTAGCAGCGGTCGGCAGAAAGGTCGGCGCGAGCGCAGTCTCTGTCTACCATTTGTGTGATCTTTGACTGTTATTCAGGCAGGTGCTTGTTATCCAGCAGGGCCCTATTCACTAGTTTTATGGTGTGGTGTTCTCATCCGAAGTAACTGCAGTGCAATGCCTGAAAGCACTGGTAGGAATTCAATGGAGTAGGACGGAGGCACCAGTAAAGTTTCTCAAGGTCTCGTTGAGTACCATGTGCAGCTTCTTTGTGTGAGAGCTGTTGCAACCATTCGGGGCGGCATATTCAGCAATGCTGTAGACCAGAGCCAAGGCAGTGGTGCGTAGGGTCGTTGGGCTGGCACCCAATGAGATCCCAGCAAGTCGACACAGGAGGTTATTCATCGAAAATACCTTGGGCGGCATACGTACTCGAGGTGCTGCTGCGGTAAGTAGCTCCGGTCACGCTTCACTTCCAACTCCCAAGTAGGTTGGTGTAGGCTTTATGGCCAGAGGCACCCATTGAGGTTTATTTTAAGCTGGCGATGAGCCTCTTTGGTGTTGAGGTGGACAGGCAGTAGCGTGGTCTTGGCTTCGCTACAGCTTCATCTCCAGTCCCTTGATATTGCTGCCAGTAGGGCCATGTCTGTAGTAAGTGTGCTTTCTACTTCTGTCCAGTTGCCTGCTGGTCCGATGAGAGGAGGGCAAGATCGTCGGCGTAGCATTATTGGTCTAGATGTTGTTTGAGGTAAATCGCTGTTATACAAATTGAACAACATAGGAGCCGTACCGATCCTTGTGAGACTCCTTCCTCATACGACGCAGACGACTACTCTGCCCATCACTGGTCTTAAGAATAAAGCTACTGTTTGCAAGCATTATAACATACAATGTAAAAGGTGACATCCGGATGGTCCTAAGAAGCTTGAGTGTCAGGCCCTGGTGCCACACGGTATCGTATGCTGCAGTAGGTCCACCAATATGCCGCCTGCCTTACGGCGCATTTCAAAGCTTTCCTCAATATCATTTGTGAGTTTTCCATCTGATTGGACCTGCTCCGGCCACGGCGAAATCCTTGCTTGTTCGTCAGGCAGATGGGAAATCGACGACGGGCTCCAGCCGTGACCAGGATCCATCCTCCACGGAGTTTGAAGGAGACACACAGTAGTGATATTGGTCTGTAAATTTCTTAGGTTGTCGACAAAGAGGCTTGTTAGGTTTGGGGAGTGCGATGTTAGTAGCTCTCCTCCAGATCATGGGTAGGGACTGGTTGGTAAGGCACAGTTTTATAACTCCTTTTGCCAATCTAGGCATCAGGGCCACATTGCATCCGGAACTCTTGCTGGTTATGGTTTCAGGGCCCTGCATTTCCCTCTTTAGTTGGCTGATAGCAGAGGTAACCTCATCTAGTGAGAAGGAGTGAAAGTGACCCGTCCACAGTCCGGGGGCTCTACGAAGTTTGGTGATCTCTTTTTTGACATAGCGAGTGTGATCCTTATCAATGTTCTTTAAATGACCATTTGCGAGGAGTTGTCAGGCAATTGATTTGGCAGTCACTGACCTTTCGATGTTTGGAAATTCACCGGTGAGGGTCGGTTTATATCTTCCAGAGCCTTCCTTCGGAGTGGGTGAAGTCGAATTCCTTGGACCGTCTCCTCCAGCGCTCACGGCGTTTCCTGTCCAAGCAGTTTGTCAGATGTGAAGCCTTGGATGAAGCTTCTTCCCCGGGTTCAGAATTCAGGAAATCTTTGTAAAGAGTGTCACATACCTCTTCTCACGACATATACTTTCCCTTGCAGTCTGCAAGGAACAGGGTCAAACTGTCGCATATATAGGAGGGTTTTGTTTAAAGCATAATCCCGAAAATGGATTGTTCTAATTACCAACTATTGGTAATTTTAGTTCATATTTAGTCTATTAAAGATGACTTTGGTGTTATGTTATTTGAACTTAATCCGAATGCGATTTTCCCAAACACTGCACATGAGAACCATACCGCTGTAACGCGCCGCTCCATTATATAACGCCTGATTAATTATACCCTACACACGCATCGTCCTTGCCATAAATGGGCATAGAAACTAGGCATATTTAACAATCCAGTACCCAGAACTGGACCTGGAGTGTGCAAAGAAATATATAAAGATTAATCACAGAAAATTGGGAGAACTAACAGTGGATGTTAAACACACCTCAAGAGGACTTCCTTTACATATTCAGGTTTCCGTCTTTTGTAACCGTCCCTTTTACAAAATTCTCGGTATTTATTTATATCTCTTTTTTTATTTTATTCACTATTTTTATTTATTCATTTAAATTATTTCTTGTCATTTTTATTATTCGCTATAATAATATTTATTTAGATATAATTTTATTTGTTTGTTTCTTTATCCGCGCTTTTTCTTTTCCTAAAGATTGAGATAACGTAGATTATATGTAATGGCGTCCATTTGGAATTTCAACAATAAAGGAAACATGGATAATTTTAATTTAAGACTACAATCATCAACACATCTACTTGAGATTGCCAAATATGCTACTTATATTCAATGTCAGCTATTGCGCCATCTTGGATAAACAAAATTTACCCAAGGGTATTCATGGTGATGTTTTGGATATGTTGTTATAATGATGTGATTCTGTCCTGTCTGGTACAAAACAGCTCAATAACATTTTTCCACGTAGTATGTGTATTTCTTTCTGGGTAGCTTTTCTTTCTTTGGTTGGTATCCCGTCTATTCGTAACCAACGCTAGCAAGCACGGGTAGATGGGACTTGTAGTCAACTGCCCAGGCCGGAGGGTAGGAACCGACCTGCTGCTTTGGCATTTGGGGATTTCCAAACCGTACTTCGGGGAACTGCTACGTGCATTTACTATGGCAATCTCTGTCTCAGTTACAATACCAAAATCTACTTTTAAACCTTAGTTTAATAGATCTTTGAATAATTAGGAATAAATTATTGACTTTTCAAATCCGTCGAGGTTAGTGGATTAACCACTGACTTTACACATGGATAGCGGGCTGCCGCACACTTGAATGGTCGGCCGAGTGAAACAACAGGACGTTGGTTTTTGACCTTAACAATATGGCGGAAACACTTCATACCACCTGCTGTGCCATATTCCCACGATTTCTATGTTGGACAAGGTGTTATGCATTGTTTCACCGCCATATTGTGTAGGTCAAAAACCAACTTCCTGATTTTTCAATCGGCGACTCTGGCCCGCTATCCATGTGTAGATGTCAGTGGATTAACCTCGCGGAAAATAGTGTAATTTCACATAACGGTCATTTAGATTTAAAATTCGTGACCAGATGCCTAGCTTTAGTCAATCTGTGTGTAACCGTTCGATATGCGTAAGAGGCGCCCTCCTATACCGTCAAGTGTTTGACACAGACCGCACTCGGTTACAATGGATGTTGATGCCGATTGAATTCACTGTTGCTGTTAGTTGGCATATCCTACCCTCCCCCCCCAAGGCATATGGGAATAGTCCAGTCTACAAATTCATAGATAACTAATATCAACTTGTTTTAGATATATAATGTTTTTCGACGGTTTACTAGACTCAGTTTTTATGGCTGATTATAAATCCAAGATGGATCCGACGACGAACCTTGAGCATTTTTGTAGAACGCAAAAAATCAAATGGCTGGCTTGTTGAAAAATAATTTTGGAGCAATTAACATAGTGATGTGTCTACCACTAATCATGAATTCAATATGGCTGCCTATACAATAAAAGTATGTGATCGGATCTATTTTTGACTGCATTTTGGTAATTTGGTCTCATCCTGGTGTTGAGAATTAATTAAAACCATAAGATTTTTTTAATTATTGATTAATTTAATTTTATTATAAATTCCTTCATTATAGAACCCAAGAGGCTTCTCGATTACACTAATATGGCTATAATTGATAAATGTGGTTAATCTAGTGCTGCCATGTTTGTGTATATCCATGTAATTCCATCAGAGCAGTTACATACCATTAGGTATCATAGTAATCGCTACAATTAAGATGCCATCCAAGATGGATATCCAATATGGCTGGGAATGGCACTTACAACAAAAGCCTCTAAAAATCCGATCACTCTAGAGATACCGTGTCTCTGTGTTTTGTAGTTGTAATGTCGTCCAATGGCATCCATATTGGAATATTGGATGAAAACGACTCACTAAATTTGAGATATGCTTTATGGGATTTTAAGTGGATAATCAACTAAAACCCTCAAAAAATAATCTTTAGAGCTTACAGACTCAAGAATTGAAGATACTTACTGGGATTTTGAAGGGATAATCAACTAAAACCCTCAAAAAATATCTTAACCTACAGCAGAATGAATTACTGACCTTAACTGACTGACATTTACAGCCATAGTTATATTTAAACTGCTCTGAATAAGTTATGGGATCTACACAAAATTACCCTCTTGGCTATATGTAGTAATGTTTTTGACATTTTGGAGCCATATTGATTGTTTATTGATTCGATTATCAAATTAATTGAAGCTATTCATAAGGTTCAATTAACATATTGATTGCTAAAGCATTAGTATATATACCAAGTTACTCGATCTACGGTCCAAAGTATACCAGATGCTTTGTTGATATTGGCGCCATATCTGAATTGATGGTTAATGAATCTTATTTCAATTGCTTACAATGGTGTTTTGACTGGCAGCAACAAATTTACAACTTTTTAGTTTTTTTTTTTTTTTTTTTTTTTTTTTTTTTTTTTAATTTTGAAATTTTTGCGTTTTCTTCGAAATGCTCAAGGTTTTTCGGGCTGGCATCCATCGGATTCATATTTAGCATGGTCTGTAGGACACAAGGTCTGTAGCCTGGACGAGAATGTTCCCAGGGTAATTCTTTGGAATTGGGCACGAACACGCTTATTTTCTCTGATTACCAATAATAAAAAACAGCGAGTTGGCGGACCACTGTTTCGCACCTACCGAGATCAAAGTTCCATACTAATAAAAATTAAAAAAACATCGTGGCCTGGTCTTTACGGAGCGGTAATTTTGTCTGAAACAAACCACTTGCCTGACTATGTCCTTGGATGTCTAAGGATCATTGTATAACCGACCACGGGTCCGCCTGCTGAATCAACACGAAAACGTGCATTTTCCAATCTTAGGTTACGTATAATGGGCTTGGGCCGGTAATATTTAACGTCTGCCAGTGACCTCGTTGAATCAAGATGGCTGTCCGACTTCTAGCCCCTTTATTAATCTTCTCTATGCAACTGTTTTGTTCTGGATTCAACGGACACTTTTGAGACCTCGAACAAACGACTATCCATACGTATGCGACCTTCTTGACGTCGTACATAACAATTATACAAAAAATAAAAGTAGCTAACAAAACAACCAACAATTCAAATAAAAAATTCAAATAAAAAAAAAAAAAGAAAAAAATCCAAATCAAACGAAACCACTAAAAGAATCTAAATTTTTTAAAAAAATCCAGGAAAAGTAAATTAAGAAAAACAACTTTTTTTAAATCACACGGTATGGGACTTACTAGCCATTGCAATTCTGGTTTTAGAATCATGTACTGCTGCTTGCGAGACCTCTCGGTCTCGTTTACTTCAAAATACCATGTATGGTTCGACTATATCATTATTTTGTTGTATATACATTTTCATTTTAGTGAACGGGAAGAAACACCAGTCTTACTACCTTCCTTTGGGTGGATACAAATAGAAAAGGCGTTTCTCGAACCACGTCTTTCTTGGGCCGCCTAATTGCGATTAGAAATGTTTTTACAACATTTGGGCAGCACATTACCACTTCAAAATGGGCGGCTGACAGCCTATGCCCCTTTAATCCACCACAGATTGCCTGGGTCAGTATTATGCTGACCAAGTTTTGGTGATTGTATCATTTGGTTTGTGGCTGGTAACAACCCATGGATTAAATTTTTCCAAAGAATCCCCCTTTAATCAAGCCCCACATTACCTTGTTAGTTACAATATATTAAACGAATTTAGTGTACTACAAGGTGATCAGAAAAAATTACCCTGATTATGTCAGCCATTTGCATCTTTAAGAAACCATCTCTCAAAATATGTGGTATCAATGGGAAGCACTTAAACTTTAATTCTTGTGCAATGAATCATTCACACGTTTTAGTAACAGACCGAGCTACATTCCTTTCGAATCAAGTAGTCAGTTTTTCTGGGCCCGAAGAGTATTTTATTAGTGTTTTGCCGACCAATATATTCCCATATTAGAGACAAATATTTAATGATCTGAGGGATGTCTTGTGGAAGTCTTGGCCCCCTAGTGGAACTGTGAGGGCGTGTGGTAGCAGTTTCCCGAGACCGAAGGTCGCGGGAAAATAGACCCCACGCCCTCCAGTTAACCGATGAGACCATAGATTCCAAAAATCCCGATAAGATCATTAAATAGTGTTTTTATATCCTTCATGAATCATTTTTTGTTCCCATTGATCTGTTAAACGTGAAACTGAGGCCTGAGGCCTACTTACAAACAACAAATAGGCTGCCTGTACTGTATCGTAGGCGTGCTATGCCTAGGGATAGTCGAGGCTAGTCTAGGCAAGAACTTGAGCATTGACTGCCTTTAGGCAGAGGGACAGTCCGCCCCAGTTACGATATCAACACCTTTTCCGGTAAATGATGACGCTGAAGTCTGTACGAATGTTATCTACTGCATATAGCATGTATCTCCCTTTCTTTCAGTTTCCGTGCACATAATGCAGTGATGCAGCGTTCAGATCATATCACGTGTCCATTCCATGGCATTAAAAATAAAAATCACCGCGGAACACCGGTGTTATTTACACATTTCCTCGAACCCTGACAGAACATACGTAATTATTTTTTGTATTCTTCACTATCCGTTCAAAGGTCCTCCGCCCGGTTGTATTGCAACTGGGCCATCCATGTTGTTGCGACGTGTGGTCGACGAAATAGCCTCAACAATGCGTCCAATTTTCCTTTAGAGCATAACTAATACGAACGTACAAATACGTTGAGAAATACAGTAAGTTCTGTGCACTACTCATGCATAACATCACAGTCGTAGCTAGTCGTATTGGCCACAGCGAAAGAACCGATAAAAGGAACTGATACGACGGGTTCTAGGCTAGAGGGAAAGGCGCCTCTTTCCTTGTGAGCTCTCTTTCGCTCTCTTTCTCGCATATAGTTAAACTATTTGTTGTCATGTGACGGGGGCCACTTTTACCAATCAATGAACATGAATATATACCATGAGGGATATAAAGTGTTAATATTGTAATATGTATGAGATCCCCTGTGCCTTGTAACCATGTGTCCTGTAACACACACACTCCTATTTGCACTAAGAGAGTGCTGTGTGGTTTGATAGTCTCATTCACCCCACAGCAATGTTGGACTATTTAGCATGCGAGTAAATAAAATGCCAAGTGGTTCCCCAGCAATTTGTCTTACCTTGTGGAAGTCTTGATTTTTATGAACCAGCAACCAAGGTCCAAAAACAAACAACTGTCTTAGGCAAAAAACACTCTATCATACTCTTAAGATCGGCCAAGCCAAGGATGGTCAAGGACTGAAGAGCAGACAGGATTTTTTCTCCCACGAGTGATTGATGAATGCATCAAGCTTGGCATCACACACGCGGTAATAATGCACTTCTGTCTGTCAACTCCTTCAATGTGAGCTCGAAAGCTATTGGAAAAGATATGGGGTTTTAAAGGCTAGCCTAATTGTTTACCTCATGCCGTAAGTCCGTAAGTTGATCTGGGTCAATGCTATACCATATAGGTATGATGTATGCTTTGTGGAATTGACCTGTCTGTATAATTATAACCTGCTTGATCTGCATCATGTCCCGAGATAATTGAGCATGTTATTTACGGACAAGTCAATTCCACACAGCCTATGCACCATGCAATATGCATAGGCGTTGACCCATGCCATGTGGACATTGAGAAATAATATGCTCATGGTTACCATCCTTTGGCAAAGCAACATAAGAGTGATTTACACAACATAATATAGTTTTAACCTTTGAACACACAAAAGTTTAATTGAAAGTCTGATTGGCTGTTTGTAGGGCCTATATCCTTGAGTCCTTGTCGCGTTAAAAACAATTACCAAGACAAAAATATTAAGCTCAGATACATTTGGGATGTTTTCGCAGAATCACATCATATCATTTAAAGCATTTTATGCACATTTTGAAGAGCGCCCTGTTATACGTCTCGTAGATGTCACAGGTCAGAAATACCTTTCACAAACACAAATAAATGAGCCTGGTGCACAGTGATCGGATTTTTAATAATATAACACAGATTTTAATGATTTTTAATTGGTTTGGGTTCAAGAATTTGATATGTCCAAAAACAAAATTACATAAAATTACACACAAATTTAAGATTATATTACTTTGAGTTAACTAGTGTCCTGTGTTTGAAGCGTTGCAGTCCCACGATGATATGGTCCTCACAGCGAAGACTCTGTTACATGGCCCGAATAATTACCAATGATTTATTTCACTTTTGATGAGTTAAACTTATAAATTAGATGCTAAGCTAACATAATATAAAAGTAATACCTGGTTTGTATGCATAACTGGTGTGTGTTGAAGCAAATAGAATGAAACAAAGAGCTCAGAAGCGCAAAACTTTCTTGAAGGGGGGTCACAAACCCTAGAACCTTATTGATTTCATTAGAATGTGCTTTCACTAAACTATAGGTGGCGCACTGCTGCATAATTACACCGTCAATGGGTAGCTGCTATGAGAATCCAAATCCATACAGTGGCAATAGGAACAGGGGGAGTGTTTCCCAGACTACATGATTAATGTACTTAATTTAGTAGCAATGACTCAGATAGACTGGTGCTGGATCTTCTAGAATTGTTTGAGAGGCTATATAAAGCCCGGAGAGAGAAGATTGCAGGCAGAATATCATACATCATTACTCCAGAGTATAGTGACATCCAGTTGGCTCAAGTTATAAGTGACATTAAAACACTGTCTGCCGTAGTGGAATTGTCATAGTAAAGTCCTCAGCTCCATTAGTTTCGTCCCGATGGTGTAGCCGTCTTCGGTTTCCGTATTTTGTACCTCTGAGTTATCTCTAAGGATAAACAGCTCAGCACTTTTGGACTTTATATTCAGTCGACCTCTCCGAGCTTCGGAGTCATTAAGATCTGTTTTCTTCAGCCATGACAAGTCGTCCCCGTGACACGTCCGCACTACTGAAAGTGGAAGTTTTAGCGCTGGAAATATTAACTCAGGACTGGTTTAAGTTCTGCATCTTTATAGTTAATCTTGCTGGCAGCCCGCGTCTCGGCCCACACCAGGTAGTAAGTCCTACTAGATCATTAATTAACAACTTTATTATAGATAAATCTTTGATTATTGTACCTAATGTTTGTTTTAATGAGAGTGATTTAAACACACAATTACAATAAATACTTTGTTTTCAATTTGTAATCAGTTCACAGTGGTATTGTCTAGTTATTCAGAGTTTGAATCCGTAGTTTAGAGGTGTTTTTGGCCTTGTCAAGGTGCCGTACACCCAAAATGACAGCGCCAATAAAGTTCACATAAATATCCATGGTATATTCCATGCAAAATCCTTGGATTCTTGAATCTCTAAATCTCTAGGCAGCTTTTAGATATTGTGAGAGATTTTTCCATGGAACAAATAGTAACTGGGAGTCCTACACGACAAGATAAAATTTTTGGATATATTCTGACTACACAATCCAGTCCTTAATTCCCAATTTTGTGGCATCTGGTATTAAGTGATCATGACGGGCTTCCCGTCATTGACATGAAGACCAACCATCCAACCAAAAAGCAAAAAGAGGAAAATCTTTTTGTACCACAAAGCAAACATTGACGAACTCAAACAGTAGGATATAAAATGTCTTGAGAAAAAATAATAACACAGATCAAACAATATACAAAGTGTGATGAAATATGGTCTTCCTTTAAGGACGGAATACACAAAGCTATGGACACACCATACCCGCAAAATGGCTGGTAAGAAAAACCAGACTCCCATGGCTTAACCACAAAATCAAAAACAATTACGCCAACAAAGCAAAACGGTATAACAAAGGGCCCCCAAAAACCAGGAAACAAAAACTCCCATAAGACTGGGAAAACTTCCTGACAGCAAAGAACGGTTCAGAAGAACTAGAAAATCCTATTGGAGTACGTCCAAACACTGTCCTTGGAATCGCCAAAGCAGTTTTGGTGCTCATTAACAAAATGAAGAGTAAGACACCGGGATTTCTGCGCTAAGGGCATGATGGCAACTTGTCTCTGATAACACCATGACGGGGCCGAGACCTAAATGCACAATTTGCCTGTCTTCACCATAGAGAACCCTTGATGACTCCATACCTACCGGTTAAACATCCCGATATCAATGACCTTGTGATTACTGAACCAGGTGTATTGAAACTCCTCAAAGACCTCAAGGAGACAAAGCCTCTGGCCCAGATGAAATTCCAGGGAAAATCCTGAAATTGGCTGCTGAGGAACATTGCGCCTGCATCAACAGCATTTTCCAAGTTTTCACACTCGATCAAGGTTCTCCACCAAATGACTGGTTATTTAGCTATGTCGCCACCCCATTTTTAAAAAAGGGGACAAAACATGCCCACATCAACTACAGACCATCTTTTTGACTAGCAGTTTTTCCAAACTTTTTTGAACACATCTTATCAACACCAATATAATGCAACAATCTGAGAATATTTTATAACTAACAGAAAAACACCATGGGTTTAAGCACGTCCCTCGTGGCGAAACACAACTTATCCAAACCGTGCATGACTTAGTCTTCTCATTAGAAATAAACAACAACGGACTCATGTGGTGATGGATTTCTCACAAGCCTTGATACAGTTCCGCCTCAAAGACTTTTGAGAAAGCTATCTCCGTGGTATTGTTTGTAACTACACAAATGGGCTTAATAAATTCTTACTTCAGAAAACACGAGTAGTTGTAGGTGGTGAGAACTCAGACTGGGTGGAGGTCTTGTTTCGGTGTACCGCAGGGACGTTTTGGGAACCGCTTTTGTTTCGCATCTACTTAAATGATTTGCCAAATGATATGCGTTCCCCCATCCGTCTCTTGCGATACTGTTGATTTATATAAACATAACAATAAAGCGATGTTGATTGCTTACAAAGGGATCTTAGCATGCCTAACAAACAATGGCAGCAACCTGCAAATGTCATTTATAATGTCCGTAAGTGTTTTACACTCCTCCGCATAAAAACCCACAAAACTAAACCTATTCTGGCTGAATCCAAGGCTTGTATACGATACATTAACAGCAAACAAAGCACCATAGCTATCTGGGAGTTGAACTCACCCACGATCTTAGTGGAAACACCCAATTTGATTAACATAACAGCAAAAGCAAACAGGCAACTTGGTTCATCAAAAGAAACCTCCCCTCATGTCCTCAAGAAATCAAAGCTAAAGCATATGCTACTCTGGTTAGGCCCCTATTAGAATTTTCATCTCCTGTTTGGGACCACACACGTAAGGAGTTACAGCCAAATCGGGTCTGTCCCGAGAAGAGCGCAACGATTTGTTATGCGTGTTAGAGTAGATATATCAGCCCATCCTCAATGATGACATCATTGGGCTGATACTTTGAAACTCCGCATGAAAATTAACAGGTTGTCACTCATGCACAAAATACAACAAAACAGGCTGCCATCCCGGAACAGGGTATTTGCAACCGGTTACTCGCCCTACCATAAATCAACACAACAATGCCTACCACAACCAACTGGAACAAAGACTGCTGGGTCTATTCATTTTCCCCCCAAACTATCAAGAACTGGAATCACTACCACAAACCTCGTCGACATTGAAGATAACAAGCACTTTCAAGCAAGAAATCACATGCTACTACAGAAACACAGCTCATCATTGCAATCAATTTTAAACGCAGCGACCATAATCCTCCTCTTTTGCTCCATTGGACGCTTGGAGGAAGTACAGAATCAGAAGCATAAGTTAACTTTTGTCCATCAGTTCAAGACTACAAGGTTTTCCCTCGACGACACTAATTTTCTGCAATAACAGTCCAGTATTCTAACCACAATCATTCTGTCGCTAATGTCCTAACTTTAGGCCCACAAACTGGATTCCCCTTTTGATTCCAAACCTAAAGCTTTTGTTGGCTTCAAAGAAAAACAGACAACAGTTATTAGCTTTTAAGCTCCGTCGTCCTCCAATATGATATATCCTGGACCTATGTAAAACCAAATCTACCATTATTGTAATTAAAACTAGCTATAATAACTAACTGTATAAGCTCCTGTTACAACTGCTGGCGAATCAACCCTTTGCAACCAGACTTTATAACCATCAGTTCACAAAGTTCCCAAGTCTTTAAAATAGACATTACACAGAATCAAGCATAAACATAACCTAGCACTGTCAAATCAGTTAAATTTCACATAAATTACAAAAAAACAAAAAAACTAAAAAATTTCACATTTATAACTTTCATGGGGAATCCCGATCTTCTGCAACTGTTTTGATCTCAAAGGCATAAACAAGTTGACTCAAGTTTCTAAGTTTTCCATCTTGGGGATTCCCCTCTCCTATTGTGCAATCGCTCTAACAGTTGCACCTTGCACAAAAACACTATAGGGAATCCCCTGCTCTCCTCTTTATCATAGTACTTTTCCCGTGAGAAATCTTTTCTCAAATAAAATTGAGAAAATAATATTTTAATAAAAACCAAAATTTTGAGGTAATATAACACCCCCAATTTTCAAAATTTGATATTTTTTGTCCACAGCTCTGTTGGTAAGTTGTCTAAAACTACACCTGCGTACGATAATGCTCAAAAATGTGTAATTTATCATACATGAGGCGATTTTTGTAATTAGAATTATGATCCTAGATTGTACTAACGGGCAGAGCTGAAATGCTAAGTTTATGTCCATCCATGATGAAATATTGCCAACCGGTCAAGAAAAGTTAACCTCTACTTGACTTGCCTGAACCAATCAACAACTAATACATAGCGTAGATACGTACATGCGCTCTTTCCCGGCTATTTCATATTGAAGTCCTTTTTCCCATCCAGCATGCCGTTGAATTGTATTGGGATCCCCGATATTAATTATTCTAGTTACAAATTCCCTTCGTTTGCGACACATATACAATTGTAGAGCGTAACCATTCACAGGTATAGTTTCTAAACAATTACCAATGCCAAAAACACGTGTAACATTCTCAAAATTTTTGAAAAATTGGGGGCGCTCTTCAAAAAACGTGCCATTATTTCTTTAAACTGTAGACACTAAGCATTTGCTATTGTAATTTGGCGATGCTTAAAGTCACGTTTGTATTATAATGAAGATTGGTAGTTTCAGCTTATTATTTTTCAGATTTGAATTAAGGCACTGTTATATGCATTACAAAGATTAAAAACAGGCTTTCATATGTGCGATTAAGACTTTCAATCCATGTTTATATAAATTGACATAATAAAAAGAAGTAACCCTTTAGGTTAGTTGAAAGAACATTCTGAATAGGCAATGACTCCTGGGCTAAGCAAAAAGAGAATTTTTTACACTTAATTAAAGGCAATGATAGGATGTGAAAACAATAGTCCTCATCGGTCACATGGAACTTAGTAACATAATTACTGAAGTTATGGTACGCTGGAAGATATAACACAATATGACACAATCGTGTTGGTGTGTCGTTTAATACTAATACCTCCTCCCCCTCCTAAGATTAAATAGACACGAGGAATTTCCAGAAAGAAGCGCCCCCATTTTTTTTTCGAACCCGAGTTTTTTTTGCATATTTGCGGAATGCTTTCCAATGTATAGATCACACCTGAAGTGATAAGCCAAACGCCGTCTTATGTAATAATTATGATGATTTAGTACTTTTCTGTCGTGCACGAACAGAAAGGTCAAAGCACGGAGTTTCTATGGGACAATTACGATAGTCAGACAAGTTCAAAACAGGTTGCTGTTTTCTTTGTACTTGTTTTAGTCCAATAACACTTCGGAACGTTCTTTGTAGGTGTCTACAACGATCCTGTGCCAATTGAGAGGAATTCGTATCCTAAAAAAATCACATCCTGTCACTTTAAAGTGGCATTTCGTGGTCCACAACCTCGTCCCCCGACTCACCCACCTCATAGAACTTGAGATTTTTATATCATCTACCAGTTAGCCCGAGTAACCCGGTACTTAATCTTACGTGCAAATTGCGTTGTATATTAAGAATTTGGAAATTTTTTGTATTTTCTGTCCGTAAACGGACAGAAATTACAGCACAGTGGCCCATGGGAACAAGCAATTGCCTATAACACAAACCGCAAGATCGGCCGGGAATCAAATTTGGGTAATAAGCTTTTCTGAGAATATCCTGTGTGAACGTATAAAACCAGAAGTGCTAAATCCACAAAATGAACCAAAATGAAGTGTTTCAGGTATCAAATATTATAACGCCTAATTTATGTCAGAAGCTATTCATTGGGGCAGATTCCTCCCTTTAAGGACTCCTCTTGTCAAAATCATTGTTTTGGGTAAATCTAAGTGTTTGTATTTGCGCGGGCACCCCTGATAGATGATTGAGTCCGACAGATCACTAAGTAGATTATACAACCCCTCGGTATAATTGAGATGGGCTTAGATGATTAAC
>JAMKCH010034787.1:0-81958 GCA_023653785.1 Ophioderma brevispina
ATTCGCATGTGAGTTTTCTTGGGGAGAAATGCTATTCACTCCGTTCTCCCTTCCCTGGGAGCTGTAGATGATTTCACGCTTAGCATGGTGAGACCCTCAACGTTCAGCTGCAGGATACAAACTTTGTGGCTTGCCATAAGAAAGTTCCTCTTTGAGTAGCTCACAGCCTCCTAGAATTGAGGGGTGGGTCTTCAAGATGTTCACTGTGGGGTTTTAAAACACGATGTTTTGGACTTAAGTTGTTGAATCAGTTTGCCACAGCAGGTGATGTGATATTAACAGGCCGCCGCGAGAATGCTTCAACATCTTTATGTGCCCGTGTGTTAGTGTGTTAACGTTTTGTTTACGTTTGTATGTGCGTCTAGTGTTGCGTCTGTATGTGCGTCTGTGGTGTATGTGCGTGTGGTGTGTGTGTGTGTTGCGTCGTGCGCATGCGCCCTGGCCTGAATCTATATGTCCACACCGACTGAGATATTTAGGAAATGTGTCCTATACAAGTGACTGGCAAATATACCCTACATGCATGAGCAGTTAGCCCCTGAATTTGAAAACTCCAAAAACCCGCCACACACGTCCACTTTGATCCAGTTGCCTGACGTTACTCTTCATTCAAACTATGCAGACATCTTTCATCCATACAAGTGTGAGAGAGCACGCAAGAAGCAGATTTTCGGTATAGGGATTTTGTACACACTAGTGATTTCCTCACGTCGAGGTGGCCACTGGTTTGCCGGACATTAACCTACAAGATAACAAGCTTAGGTTAAAGTCTGTTCCTTAGCTTTCTTACATGCCAAAGTTCATTAGTAACACGTCACTTTTACATAGGACCTGTCTCATTTTTTAACATGTCAATCCTAATCAAAAGAATGGCGATATCCATTGCACAGATTTTGTATCTCTTTCATCCTTGAAATGGGCGTTGAGGACTTCCGTCATAAATAAAAACCCTCAAATAGAGCCCTGATCGATTGCTTAGATTCTTAGCTTCGTTGATCCTTTACTGTCCCAAAACCTCTCCACAACCCATATGTAACCTTGCTCCAACCACCATCCCTTTAGATTTGTAGCATACAATCATAATTGTCCCGGCACGGTATAATCGTTTGTAATGGGTTAACTTGTTGATATACATACAACTCATGCGATAAAAAAAATGGAAATCGGCTTTGACGCGACCTCTCAAGATATTAAATTGTAGCTACAAGGAATTTACTGTCGATTGTGATTTGGATTTTTGCTTAATATGTTTATTAGCTAAGTAACTAGACGTCGATGAAGAAAAATTCTAAAATGATGGCGCTTCTAATTGAGGAAAATCTTTAGGAACAGGTGTCAATCCGCGTCGCATTTCCGGTAACCAGTTTTTTTCAAAAGATACATTTTCAACCGCCACACAGTTTGTTAAGTTTTGCTTTGATGATATCCGAACGATATCAAAATAATTTGCCTCAAATATTATGTCCTGGCACAGGTTAAAGACATACTCATTATATATATAATAGGTATAGTAAACAG
Organism: Ophioderma brevispina; assembly: GCA_023653785.1. Taxonomy (NCBI): domain Eukaryota; kingdom Metazoa; phylum Echinodermata; class Ophiuroidea; order Amphilepidida; family Ophiodermatidae; genus Ophioderma; species Ophioderma brevispina. The sequence goes on from JAMKCH010034787.1 coordinate 1,519, forward strand.
AATCATGAACGCGTTATATTTTTTAGGGTTTCAATCTCATATTTTGATATCTAGGTAATTACAATGCATATTTTGATCATCATAAACGTCAACTGCTTTCATGTATGTGCAATATGGTTGCTGGGTTACGGCTGCTGGTCAGTAGTTTTGGGGTATATTTATTTTTTGTTTCTCTTCTGTTTTTATATATTATATTTTTAATACTTTTATTTTATGGGCAATCCTTAATTGTTATTTTGCTATGAGAGTTTCTAAAGTACAACCGCAAGGGAAATACTGTAGGGCCCACTATTATGTGTACTTTTTGTGTTTTTTATCCTGGGAATATTATTATGAAAGGAAATAAAGAACTTACATGCTGACAAAATTAATCATTGTGCTGAAAAGCATGTCCGCGTCCGTGTGACAGATCTTGACCGCCTGTATTTTTGTTTCAATAATGACGATATATAGGTTCTATGCAGCATGGTTTAAAAGTAGGGAAATTATGCAAACCAATACCATAACGGTCCCGCAGAAACAGAATTTTACTCGCGAAGACCCAAGTAGTTTCACTTACACATTTAAACAAATGATTATTCATTTTACAGTTTTATAGTAAGTAAAAAACCCATACCAGAGTATTCTAAATATATTGAAATTGCTCCATAACAAGTTTTTTAATGCACATAACCATGAGTTCTTGCTTTGTGTGTGGCATTTTTCTTGGGAGCATGCATTCACACCTTATCACACTCCCTTAATTTTGATTTGCAAAGTTGGGTTGCATTCAAGTTTTAATTAATAATATCGATCGCGCATCCGGTTTTAGTGGGTATTTTACGTTCGTTCCTACTGACTCATAGGCCTAGTCTACAAATGTCCAATTCCGATCTTCACATTTTTTTTAAATATTATATATACTTATCAAAGCAAGGTACGAAATAAAACTCCACTGGAGAATCGTCAAAAAGAGAAAATTCAAAAAATAAACATTCATCCATCAATGCGCCTTACAATACCATAGTAAAACAGAAAATAACGCATAGGTCCCTTAAACACTGGTTATTTCCTCAGATCTCTATTTGCGGAACTCTGAAATTGACATTAGTTTATGTGCCTAATCTTTAAATTTTGATTTTAGCTGCCATTTTAAATGTCCATGGCCCGATCGCTAATAGGGCAGCGGAGGGCGAGCCCATGGTACTTACGGAGAAAAAGTAGAGGTGGGGGGGGGAAAAGTAATATTGGGAGGTGGATAAGGGAATTTGAGGAGTAAATGTGGGCAGAAACGATGGAGGAGGGGAGGAAGACACGGCACTGAAAACAGAGAAGTGGGAAGATAGATCGGAATGAGGAGGGAAGATAAGAGAAGGCTGGGATGGGGGCAACGTAGGGAGGAGTAACCTCTTCCCCAAATCCCATCTTTTACCGTAAGATCAACATTTTGTATCAGAATAAAGCTACTATTTTCCTCTCATTTACCCCATGTGAAATCTTAGTTCCAAAGGATGTTTGGTTTGGAAGTAATTACGAAAATGTACCCCAATGTGGTCGATCCAATATTAATTTTATCACAGGCCTCTAATGTGGCTTACGAAACACGTTTTCTGCTTCACATGAAAACGCAATTTAAATAAGGGCGCGAAAACTTTACATTGGGGTTTTTGGTTAAGGCCAATCTATCAAGATAAAACTCCGTATCCTTAAATCGGGCCATCCCCCTTTAATTTAATACCACCCACGAAATTATATTTTGAAATCTCTGAGGCTGCCTTTACATTGGGCTTCTAGAAAAAAAAATATTTCATCTGCACAGCAAGGGCTAATTAAGGTGGAAATATTCCAACTAAACTAAATCCAACCAAAACCAAAATTGCAATATCGAAAAAAATGAAGCATGTGGTGCCATACAACTTCTTATATAGCACTATCGCAGTAGAGTTTAATTCTGAAAGTGTAGATTAACTAGCGATCAAAAACGACTGGACCACGAGAAGAATCGTACGTTTCGTTGTACTACTCTCTGGCCCAAAACTACGAGCGCATTCAAAAGTCGCGTTCAATCACCTCAGAAAAATCTCCCCATGGCATATAGCTCCCGTTAACGAACGCCTTTGATAGCGAGACTCCGCGGAGAACTCTCAAACTGGATATTTCCCCTATTTGCGAGCTACTCTCAAACTGGATATTTCCTGGATTTGCGAGACTCTTAAACTGGGTTTTCTCTTCTTCGGTTTTGCGAGACTCTCACCTGGGTTATTCTTTTTCTTTCGTCTTTGGCGAGACTCTCAAACTAGATATTTCCTCGATTTGAGAGACTCTTAAACTGGGGTCTAACCTTAGTTTTGCTTGCCTCTCACATAACTCTCAATCGAAACAATTCCCTAGTTACAATAGCTCATATCCCCACCGGGGGGGGGGGGGGGGGGGGGGGAGAAGGGTCATGCAGCTTCAAACCTGCCCCCCCCCCCCTCCCCGGTCGAAAGACGCTACGCACTTTCATTCACGGTTTTCACTGTTGGTAAACTGAAAGGCTCCAAATGGAGCATCACTCAGTGTGAGGAAGAGGTCTAGGGGGACAATCTAGTCAGAAGCGAGCCAGTGATGATAGCTTTACTGAATGATACAGAGGCTTCATTGCTGGTAATAGCGTATGGTAGTGTGTGTTCCAGTTCCCGAGCCAGTATTTTTGGGAAAAATGACTTCTGAAGCAGTTTGTTCTAACGGATGGGCTCTTGAGTGTTAACTGGTTATAACGTCTGGTCTTTCATGTTGTCGGGTCTCTATTACTGAATTCAAGGTGGTTGTTTAGTTCAGGTCAACATCCCATGTATTTTGTGCTCATGACTATGCCTGTGTTCTATCGCTATTGTTCCAGTGATGGAAGATTCAAGGCGTTCAGCATTGCCGTCACAGAGCTCTCGCGGATGTAGTTATTAGTAATAAATCGCGCAGCACGCCTCTGTACGGCTTCTACTTCTCGGACTGTTGCGTGGTATGTGGGTCCCATACAGAACTGCAGAACTCAACGTGGGGACGCACTAAGTTTTGTACGCTGGACCTTGCACCTTTTGAGGGGCTGCTCCCAAATTGCGACGGAGAACACCTATCATGCTGTTGGCTTAGACACTACTTGGTCAACATGTCCGTCCAGTCATGTCGCAGGAGGAGCATGACGCCGAGATATTGATGGTGATTGAGTGCTTGTAAGATGTGGCCGGATAATTTGTAGGAGTTATTCCAATGGTTTTACATCTGGAGAACCTCAAAACATTGATTTGTCTGGTTTGAAGGACATTAGCCATTTCGCCTCCCATTTTTCAAGACATCAGTCATTTGCAGGACATCACAGTCGCTCGATGAGGATATAGGATGGTAGATAACACAATCATCTGCGAACAGGCAACCGTTTGACTTGAGTCCATCAGGTAAATCGTTAATGTACATGAGAAACAGGATGGGACCAAGACAGTCCCTGGGGTACTCCGGATAGAACTCCACAGGTTTGGAGGAGACGCCTTGGATGATAACAGATGTTATCTGTGGTGAGGAATGCTGTGATCCAATTGTGTAACGAACCGTTTAGCCGAAATTTTGGAGTTTGCGAAGCAATCTGCGATGTGGGACAGTGTCAAAAGCTTTGGCGAAATCCAAAACCACTGCGTCAAGGGTTTGTGTGCTCATTGGATTGCCAGATATTATGAACTGTGTTTATACAGTTGGGTTTCACAGGATCTTCTGGATCTGAGCATGTTGAAATCGCTAAGTGCGTGATGTTTATCAAGATGCTTCTGATATGGCTATAGATGACATGTTTCAAACAAACATTACAACATTAATGGCGGTGCGCACACAGGCCTGTAGTTTGCGGCATCAGTGCGAGAACCTTTTTTGAATATATGGCGGAGATATTTGCTTTTTTCCATGCCAGATGGATGGTACCGGTGGATGAACCACTATGGTTGAATCTTTTGTTAGGATTGCGTGTCACTTCTCTAGCACATTTATGTAGGATGAAAGGATGAATTCGTCAGGCCCCGGAGCTTTATGCGGAGATAGCTTGTTAAGAATTTTGAAGGACGCCTGGATGGATGTTAACGGCGGAACCTTAGGGAGGGGAGTTTTCTTGGCTCAGGAATGTTGTTGGTATTTTCTCTCGTAAAAACAGAATTATATTGACGACGGAGGTCTCGGCCTTCCCATTGAGAACATTACTAAGTACTTACGATTCCAGATGTGCAGCGATCCCAGTAGAGTCGCGACGTCTCTTTTAATAAAAGACCAAAAACGGTTGGAATCGGTACAGAGTGACTCGAAGAGTGGTGGAGAAGAAGGTCTTATGTTCTGCTTCCGAAGTTGTTTCGGACTGTTTCCATCAAGGATCTGTAACGGTACCAGTTGTGGTGAGTACGGTGCTTTTTTGCTTTGTAGAATGCTCTCGTTCCTGCGGGTGCGTCTTTTATTGAACCTGACATCCAACGGTATATTAATCTAGAGCTCTTATAGATGACGGAATACTGGAGTTCATTGTGGAAATAATATGATTATTGAAAATTTGTTCCAGTTCTCTTCGACGCTAGATTTATCAGCGTCTTTCATGATGATTCGGCAAATGAATTTATCCTACTCTTCATGCCATCAACATTGCATTAGAGAAAACTTGCAGATTTTACGGCGAGTAGATTTTGAATGGTTGGTTTCAAATTAGAATCTGCAGGTCAAGATAAAATGATCAGATATCCCCGGACAGGTTTGTAAGGGGTGGAAACAAATCAGGATTGGTAACAAGTAGAAAAGTTGAGTGATGTGCGCAACACTATGGACAGAAGTTTCATGAACATGGGTAACCATTCCCTAGCAAGCTGATGGAATGAAAAATCACCAATCAAGTCAGAAGGTAGATGAACTTCTTCGGGGTAGAGTACAGGAACCCGGTGGTTTTCTAGTTGGAACAGACCAATCTACATCGGGGACATTGAAATCACCGGCCAATCCATATTTTTTGCTGCGCTTTTTAGGATAGATCTTTTTGATTTTAGAGATGGACTCGTGAAGTTTCTTGAGTGGGTCAGCGCCAAGTTGTGGTTGCCGAGTAAAAGGGACGCCAACAAAACCAGGTTTATATGGCATGGAATCTAACCCATAAGACTCGGTGTCAACAATCAAGTCAGGAACATGAGTAGCCATAGATGTACGAAACGATATAGGACGCCACCTCTACTGCACTACTTAGTCGCGTCTTCTAAAAATGGTGTAATTAGCTGTAGGGGGTAGCAGTCGCTTGTCCATGACTTGCGGGGGGGAAGCCATGTTTCAGTGGTAAAATGATGTGCGGCTTGTGTTCACAATACTTATCGGCAATGATTGTGTTTTGTTCGTAAATACTTGGTAAATTTATGATTAAAATATTAGAAATGACGTCTACCTTGGGAATTATGAACAGACAGTTTGGTATCTTTGAAGCAGGGCTGGGGTCTGTGTGCGTCTTCTCATGTTGCTTGTTCAGTTTCTACCACGAGATGGTGAGGAACTACAAATTGGGTCACCCAACGATGCTGTAGTTATCACCACTGTCATCACTCGGGGAGAGACTGAAATGAAAACGCCTTATTGAAATGTTCTTCCCTAGATTCTGCCATGCCGACTTCAGCAGCCCTGCAGCAGCTTTATTGTTTACAGACAGCGTGCCAATCAGCAGTACGTAGATCTTTATCATACGGCAAGGTTATCTTAAATAATTTATTGTAAATTAGAAATAATTTGGTTCAATTGATGTGTATTTTTGTGAGCTGCTGCTAATTTCCCCACAAGCAAGTCAAAGAATTTTGGGATCGTATCACAGAGCATACCTTAAAATATTCGTTACAATTTCAATTTCACTCTCCACTTGTGCACAAGGGCCTAAATTAATTGCATTTAGTTTTCGCTTCTACGTAGTAAACTGCATTTTCGTGATTTTTGACGATACGAGGGTGGAAACCTGGCTAAAATTCTCTAAAAGTTTTGCTTGTTTGTATGTTTTAATAATGCAAATAATATATAAGAGTCGTAGTTTAGTTTGTAGGGGCTTTTGATTAGAATCCATATCTGTAAAAATTAATTACTACTCATTTCTAAGGGAAGATTTGGAAATACGGCACGAGGAACTGCAGAATTCCAACAGCCTCAAACAACTGCAGAACCAGGGGGTTGCACCAGTCCGTTCAGAACCAGACCTCGAGCGCGCACGCGAAGTCTGGGATAAATTGATTCAAAATGCTTTAGTATTTCATTATCACCGTACAATGAATAGGCTGCGGAATTGTTTTTTAATCGAGTGTATCCCCATTCCCCGTTATTTTGATTGATCATTTGGCCCTCGAACGGAGTTCTAATAAATCCTAGACTATCCTGAGTTCAATATTTCACTCTAAGCACAGATATTTTTTGGGATGAATTTAGTATTATGGGTCTTCCACACTTAGAATTCGGCCCTTTAAGCATGCCGGTTATATTCCGTTAACAGTGCCGAATTCGTAGCCTGTGGCAGAATACTAATGCTTTTCCATTTATGCGAGAACGGGTCAGCAATCGACTGGAATTTCTAGTAGGGTGTCCAGGGCATAACACGCGTGTCATCACTTACACATTGTGCCGCTAAATGCAAGTTAGTGGCATCAGAAAAATACCTTTTTTAAAGATCGCTCTATATTGAGGCTAATTAATCAATATGTTCCAAAACTTCATGATATAACTCAGAGGGATGAATATAATATAGATATCGAAAAAAACTGACCAAAGTCCAAATTAAACACAAACATTTTTTGATGGTTTGAAGTCGGCACTCACCAGCGTTAGTACTACCCGCTAAACCCTACACTCACTGTGCATGGTCCCCCCCCGTTTTTGTTGTCCTTCATTTCAGTTTTCTTCGGGCAATAATCGCAACGCCGGATAAACCAAAATGTCACTTTCTGTTCCTGTGTTTATAATTAATTTTAGTACATATACACTTCAAATATTTATGAGCGAATTGCAGCTTCTAGCATAACGGAAAGTATTTTTTAATTTTATTTAATTAATTCACTGATTTTCTATTATAATGGTCTTCCATAACCCGAAACCAGACATATCATTATCATATAACCGCCGTTAGAAAGCTCTGTGTCTATGCTATTTGTTTTGTATTGGGACCCATTTTTTAGTTCAGAGGTCGATATCCGGGGGCGATATAACATTTTGTCCCGCCCTATGTTCATACATTCCCCACCCTTTTCAATAGGAAGCTGCGCTTGGCCATCGCGCTAGAGTTGCCAGATGCCCCACTGAGAGGGACACTTGGGTGAGCCCCCGTTAACTATGCAATCGAATGACGTGATACGTCATGGAAACCGATGTATGATGATGGAGTGTGGTCTCGTAGTTTTCCCCACGCGCTCAGATGAAAGATTCTCATTATTCTCACTATTGTATTACGCAGGGTAGGCATATTTATATGGATATATTTTTTTAGTGTCTTGACATGAACATAGTAAATTCATGATAAAATTGATGATTGCTTGCATTTCCCATGTGTACGGGAGTAACGACATTGGCAAAAAAAAAAAAAACGTTTCCAAGATTTACGATCGAGTTGTAATCAAGCGTAACTCGATCCAGCGTAAGTTTGAACTTACAAATCAAGTTCAACTTACGCTTGATCGAGTTATACGCTTGATAAATCAACTCAATTGGATCGTAAGTCTTGTGAAACGCCCTGGACTAGTACTAGATTCTCCACATCTAGGCCCAGGCCTTCATTTATGAAAAAAGAGGAGCTCTGGTAATAATCTCTCCTGTATTCATTTAGGAGCTCAACAAGGGGTTTCAATTAATATACATTTCATAACACAACAGACCTTTCAATTAATGAGGGCGCCAATTTTTGGAGCTCCTGAAAGACTCTCAGGAAGAGCTGTAGGAGCTCCGGAGCTTATAGCTCTCCTCAGAATGAAGGTTCTGATGCACGCAGGTAGTCAAGGTTTAAGCGCACAGATCAGTTGCATGCTATGCCATGTCGGACGGTGCAGGCGGTAGGCTACGGTCCGTTGCATGACGTGTTTGTTATTTCATTTGTTTTCAACAAGGCGGGGGGTTCGATTGTTTTTGCCGCCGTAAAAAAATATTTTTTTTTAGCGCTAAGTTGTAAATATAAATGTTTCTTTCGATCTGATTGATATTCTTAGACTATCAGTGCGATTCTTAAACCTTATCCATTGACAATTTACAGGTACTTTGTCCATATATTGCCTGGCCTATAAGTTGTTGATGCTAAAGGACTAGTAAAATCGGACAATATGATGGTGTATGAGGCGTCGGCTGGATTAATGATTGTAAAAATATTTTTTTTTTTATTTACAACATGCCCCACTGCAAAACTAGGACTGTATCACACCCATTGGCATACTTCCACATCCTTGTACTCGCACACCATGCACACACTCAATCACTATTTCACCTTTCCTGCTTGCACACCATGCACCCCATACCCCGGGACTCATGCAACTTCACATTACAAGCACATGCATACCCACACACCACAAACCACCCACACAACACCCAAACACACACACACCCTCAACTTTTAAGATTTTGTTATTTTAAAACATTAATTAACAAAAAAAAGTCTCTTAGAAAATTTTGGGGCCCTATATGAATATTTATAGAAGTTTAGGAATATTAATTACAAAATTAATGACTATTCATTGATTTTTGACCTCGGATGACCTTTTCAAAGTGAACAATTGACACTATAGAAAAAATAAAGCAATTATATTGATAAGTTTAACGCCCCGTGGGGGGTATGGGGGGGTGGGGAGGGTAAGGGCCTTTTTGATTTTGATTAGATAACGTATAGCGCCGCAGGCCAATAAATTACTATCTAATATTTTACTAATCTAATATTTTTTTATATATAACTCGGTTGCGTCGCAGACCGATAGCCCCTTAAAGAGGCAGGGCTTGAAGACGGAGGGAAAATTCTGGGGTAAAACGTTTTAACAAGGTTGCGCCGAGGCCTATAAAGTCGCTTTGCTAAACTAGGTTGCGCCGCAGGCCTATAAAGAACCCTTAGCTAACTGTTTGCGCGCAGGCATTATTAAAGAAAGCTTAGCTAACTGTTTTGCGCCGCGGCTATAAAGAAACGCTTAGGCTTAGCAAACTGTTTTGCGCCGCAGGCCTATAAATTTAATAATGTTACTGACTATTATGAGATTTTATGAATATTTATGGATTTTTTGCATATGTATGATTGGTAATTTCATAAATATTCCTGATTTTGAACCTCGGATGACCTTTCACAGTGAAAATTCACACCTATAGAAAAAATTACAGCAATATATTTTTATTTTGATAGATGAACTGTTCTAGAGCCGCAGGCCAAGAAATTTACTAATTCTAATATTTTTTTATTATAACTCGTTGTTGCGTCGAAGACCGATTAGCCCATTAAGAGGGCAGGGCTTGGAAGAAGAAGGAGGGAAAATTAGTGGTGGTACAGTTTTGAAACAAGGTTGCGCGCAGGCCTATAAAGTCGCTAGCTAACTAGCTTGCGCCCCAGGCCTTTAAAGAACGTTAGCCAAACGAAAGGGATTGCGCCGCAGGCCTATAAAGATCGCTTAGCCAACTAGAGTGCGCCGCAAGGCCGGAAAGCCGCTTAGCTAAATGTTTTAGTGACTTAGGGTGAGAGCGAAAGCCAGTGTCTACTTGCCCCAGTGATTAGGGTTAGGGCGAAAGTCGAGTGAACTACTCGCACCAGAGAATTAGGGTTAGGGCGAAAGTCGAGTGATTTACTCGCTACAGTGACTTACGGTTAGGGCGAAAGCCGATGATATACTTGCTTCAGTGACTTAGGGTTAGGGTTATTGTCGTGTTTAGAGTTAATTAACTCTAACTCTAACTATAAACCCTAAACCTAAAACTAACCCACACCCTAAGTCACTGGGGCAAGTAGATCACTCGTCTTTTGCCCTAACCCTAGTTACTGGGTGAGTAGATCACTCGACGTTCGCCCTAACCCTAATCACATGGGCGAATAGATCACATCGACTTTCGCCCCAACCTAAATCACTGGGGCAACTAATAGATCATGGTAAAACTGCAATACTATGATGCAGTTATTCCGTTATATAGCAAATTACGGAATAAACTGCAATACTTCTCTTATTTCACATCGTTACAAACGAGGACGTCTTCGGTTGTAACGATGCCGCGTTTATACAGTGAAAGTCAGTGTGTGTGGTCCTCGGTTGGTAGTGAAAACAACGCACACACCCCACAAACACACACACACAATCACACACACACACCCCACTTACAAGACCTGACCTACTTACTTTTTTGCATGGTGCCTTAGCTAAAATCTCATCAGTCCTGTTTGACATGATGACCTCTTCATGTCTGTAGGCCCTCCTCATCATGCTATTAAACTTATTCATTTCCATATTTAAATGGCCGGGAAGTCAAGGAATTCAAAGGAACTTTTTTTGCCGTATCTTCTTAATTGTTGTTCCAACTATATAAAGTATCATTTGGAGAAGAAAATGATGCAAGGAATCCAAATATGATAATATTTTCCCCCAAAAACGTATTTTTTGAGAAATCATAAAAGGGAGATGTTCACTCTTTTTTTGGTTCCCTATACAAAAATTTAGAAATGTTATACCAATGTGCCTTGTTCGTATTTGTATTACAAGTCATAGTTCTAGGGTCGGTCTTTATCCTTCCCCTTTTTTCAAATTCTGCACTATTTATCAATTATTTGCCAAAAAAGCCAAAAACCGCGTGTTTCAATTTGGACAACGCCAGAGTGTTCAATAGGTTACATAAATCACATTTTTAACCAAAAATGAAAACTTAAAAAATACCGACCCCTAGATTTGATTGCTCTATACATGCATTTCAGTTCTTACCTGTTGCTGATATGGATTTCGAGTATCTGGGCACCGAAAATCACGACTTAATCGCCGAAAGTGAACACGAGAAATCGCCATTTGTCCAAATATTGTCCCATTATCTCGGCTATACACTAATAGCATTACTCCAAACCACAAGCATTTCATCTCTAATTCTTCACACTTCTTCTGCACCAGGTCAAACTGCTTCATCCAGTTTCTGGTATTCATAAGTGGTCCGTGAAAGTTGAAGTCACTTTACTATATTAGGTTTTATAGATATAATATTCGATGCCTATAAATATTATAAACAAAGAGGGTTTCATTCACTTTCGACAAGCGTTGGCATACTTTGGAATATTTTTAATAACCCTTACACTGAGATACTATATTCTTTTGCGAGTTGGGAACGACAAACACGCTTGCCTTACTTTTGACGGGTTTTAGATATTTGTGTTGACGGTGCTCCACTACATGATTGGCCTAACATTCGACTTTTGCCTTTTAATGTCCCGCTTCGTTGAAAATTGGAAAATGTTGAAATACTTGGCGGTAAGCATACTAATGGAAAATCTTTGGAACACATCTGCCAAATTCATTACATTTTGACTAGGAATTCCGAAAAATGTTCAACAAGAGTCAGCGAAATTTGTCAATAGTATCCTCTATTTTTGATCGGGATATTCCCTCAAAGTGGCCTGAAACATCGAAATTAATAGAGATTTAAAAAAAAAAAACCTCAGACCCGACATTTGCTCTGTCTACCAGTAATGTCATGACCCCTCTGATATCCTTATAGGTGTGAGCAACCAAGCGTCAATGTATTTGGGCGGTAAAGAATGCATATACGATTGTTATCAGCTTGCGGCATTACAGATCATTGTAAGGCATTGGCCGTGGGAACGTGGAGTGTGAACGTAAACTGTTGTGTACATTTGCGATTACCTTCCACACTTAGTCAAAAGAAACCACTGACCCAGTCTCATATTGAGTATATTATAAGAGTGGCCTCTAATGACCCTATATGAAACCTTTTGACCCCATTTTTGTCAATCTACATAATAAAACACTTCTGAAACTAAAATGCTATGCAACTCAAGGAACCACTGGTCCAGGACTCTTAGCCGCAGAATACCTATATAACCCATGTGCCCTTTGACCTCTAATGGCCCATTTTACCTTTGACCCCATTGGTCAAATCTATATTACTAAAAAATCACTTTGTGGGTTTGTCCGGCTATGTGTTTTCACCGTCCTTTTACATGTATGACGGATAGAATTTGGTGTGGGTGGTAAGCTCCGACGTACGAGGTTTGTGGTCACGATTTGGAGGGTCGGTATCGGGTAACTTTGGCGTGCTTTGACGTAGGATAGAGTTTTGGTATGTGGTAGAGTTTCCGCCGAAAGAGTTTTATGGTCACATTTTCGAGGGGTCATTTTGGGGTCAAAGGGTCATTCAGTGGTCATGGAAATTGATGGTCTTGTTGGATAAAATAAAACGTAAACAATAAGAAAATAGTAACACCTTCTTAGCAAAAGATAATATAGTCTTTGGTTTCTGACAGTTTTTCTCCCAACTTTCGGATGGACCCGCACAGCAATATTTTTATATTTAACCCTTTAACTGCTATGGCTATGCTGTGTCTTAAAGTGTATTAACAATTAACGCTAGTGGTGCAAAGCCTAGCCTACAAGATAATGAACCTGTTGTGATTTGCTTTTGCCTTTTTTAAGATGCTCCATCTTGCTTTTAGTGCAAAAGGTGTTTAGGTTATAATTATTTTCGTGCCTGGTTGTGGACTTTGTTCCCACTGACAGTCCCTAACCGGGGTCTGTCAGACGGCGGAGCCCTGTCAATTTTTTTCGGAAAGCTTTATTTTTAAGAGCTCTTATGCTCATGTTGCAGTTCATAGGTTTGTAGATGGCTCCGTTTTCAAGTTAGGAGCCTTTACAGTTGACTTTTACTTCGACTTTTCATTTCAATAATTTTTTAAAAATCTCCATATTTACTTAGTTCCTACTGACAGTTCCTTAAATGGGGGGCTGTCATACTTCTGTCAGCCGGCGGAGCCGTGTCAATTTTTTCGGGAAAGGTTTATTTTAAGAGCTCTATCCCATGGTGCAGGTCATATGTTTGTAGTGGCGCCGTTTCAAGTTAGGAGCCTTTAAAGTGATTTACTTCGACTTTTCATTCAAAATTTTTTTAAAAATCTCCAATGTACTTAGTTCCTACTGACAGTCCTTAAATGGGGGTGTCATAGGCGGAGCCTGTCAATTTTTTCGGTGACAGCTTTAAGTTTAAGAGCTCTATCTCATGAAGCAGTAATAACTATGTAGGTGGTTTCCGTTTTCAAGTTACGAACTCTTAAAGTTGACTTTTACTTCAACCTTTTTAAGTTCATTTTTTTAAAAAAAATTCCAAATGGGGACTAAGTGCCTACTGACAGTTCATTCTTAACCACTGTGGGAAGCTTTTTCAATTTGATCTTTAAGAAAATATCCATTGGCTGTATCACTCTTGAGGAGGTATTACACTGAAAATGTCAATATTTTTTTTAATCTCCCTGATTCTAATCAAAATCTCCCCGATTCCAAAGATCCAATCTCCTTGATTCGAATCCCAATGTTGGCAGCTTGCAAAGGTCATCCAGGGGTCATTATCGGGTAACGTAACCGTGCTTTGAAGTATGGATATGAGTTTTGGTGGTGGTAGAGTTTCGCCGTACAAGTTGTGGTCATGTTTCGAGCGGTCATTTTGGGGTCATTAAGGTCCATCCAGGGGTCGTTATCGGGTAATGTGGCTCTGTGGCTTGGACGTATGGATATGAGTTTTGGTATGGTGGTAGAGTTTCGCCGTACGAGTTTTGTGGTCATGTTTTGGAGGGGTCTATTTTGGGGTCAAAGGTCATCAGGGGTCGTATCGGGGTAACGTGGAGGTGCTTTGACGTAGGATTATGAGTTTTGGTAAGGTGGTAGAGTTTGCCGTACAGGTTTGGTGGTCATGTTTCGAGGGGTCATTTTGGGGTCAAAAAGTCATCCAGGGGTCGTTATCGGGGAACGTAGGCGTGCTTTGATCTATGGAATTAATTTGGTTATGGTGGAGTTTCGCAGTTGAGTTTTGTGGTCACATTTTCGAGGGGTATTTTGGGGTCAAAGGCATTTCAGGGGTCATTTTACGTAGTGGCCTTGCTTTGGCCCATGCATTGTGAATTGGCCAGTTTCGTGTGACATGTTTTCGCGTCATGAAAATGCGTCCTTTTTCATTTGACTAATCTGTAACTTTTATTCACATCCATTACACATAAAAGTATAACATTTTTCGATAGGAAATTAACTGAGGATTCACAAAAAATGCCACTTAAAAATTGACAATAGGTGTAGCAAAAGAAGTTATGGAACCAAATATACCAAAAATAATGGAAAAAAAGGCCAAACTTTGAAACAAGGAAAGAGCAGTATTGGTGTACTGCTTGAAAGTGACATTTTGAATTCACTCTCTTAGAGATTATTATACAGACAAACATTATAGGGCTAAGGTATTAAATAAGTTTGGCGCAAGCCTATTTCGACCTAATTTTCACGACTGAATATTTCAATATGAACTGAGAACTTGTTCATTGCAAAAATGAATTGTTCAAATACACTCCAAATTATACAGGAAATAGAAAGAAATGCAATGCATTGACAATAAATTCTTTAAAATATAGATTTAAAACATCACCTGGCAAAAACTAGATGTACCTGACCCCAATAACCCTCTGTTGCACATGTATCATGATCAAGTTGTGATCAAAATGATCGTGTCATGCGTCATGTATACAAAACAAAGTGAACACTTTTGTGACAAACACTTACTATCAAGTTAGTCCCATTTCACTCACCAGTATTATGTTTGATCCTTCATTACATGTATGCAAAAGTCCGGTTAGGCACAAAGGCATTGTACACAACTACACAATAAGGCTTTTCACTCACACGGAGCTGGTGATCGATCGACTTGCGATCGATCCGGCCGTGTGGTAGACCTCAAACCAGCTACCAAATCCATTATACTCCTTCGCAAACATCTGACCACAATATTTGCTGTTGCGCTTCCCTCAAATACCGCACACATTTTGTCCACTAATGCAAGTTACGTAATATCGATCGCCAAGGGGGGTTTGAAATTCCTTACTCAGTCCGTTCAATTTCACGAGTGGAAAACTCACAATTCCTGTTGGCGAAACAACCAAGGGACAAATCAACAATCACTTAAAGATGGCCATGTACCTTAACATTTAAAAAGTCCACTTCTACAACCACTGACTGCCGTAAATGCCATCAAACGATGTATTTTTTTCGGAAGACAACCGCTCATTAAACACCTTCCGTTGGGAAAACTTTTATCTCGTACTAGGGCGCTATACGCATGCGCGTCTAGTATTCAGAAAACGGCCTGCACTAGTCTTCAAAAAAACGGCGATCGATCCAAAGAAGTCGATCGCATCACCTGCTCAGTGTGAAGCCTTATTATGTCTTCATGAAATGATCCTCTTTATATCAAGGGTTGCTGTAAAGTCATCCTCCTGCCAAGGTCTATACCATACAACACACTTGCTTTTGTACAATAGCCTCTAGAACGCGTGTTTTTTTTGTGACGCATGCCATGCCACCGCTGGCAATCTTGGTAATTTCGAAAATTGGCCTTTCCACTTTCTACACCAGATAATGATATTATGTCCGTAAGCAGATACTATGTCCTCCGACAAGTGTATTACAAACCGTCTGATGTTACTGAATAAAAAAGTAGAATAATGCATCTGAATATGGTTGTATAGCTATACTGGATCCTTAAAATACACTAATATAAAATCTACATTTGGAGTAGACTCTCCGGTGAACTTGGTGATTCAGCACCTTCATTGGTATCTGAAGCAATCATCATCTATCTGTAAGCCATTTCGAAATACTACCGGCTTGAAATGGTCAACAATAGACTTGTTCTCACATGCATCATAATTCTCTACTAGAACATTCCATCCCACACAATAACAGCTAAGTTCTCTGACATTTATTCTCCCTTTACATCCAGTAGACCATAACAGAAATGTATTTTTCGTGTTTTGGAACAGTTTTTATAGTCCTCCATGTACACCCTTACTACCTCTGCGGTCAACATAGAACAACACCTTTTGAGAAGGGACGCAGACTAGATTAACCTGGCTGTCCTGTAGGCCTATTTGTTTAAAAAAATCAAATTTTTTGAATTAAATTCAAGTGCATCACAGCATGGCCTACCTTTGTTTTAATTTCGCCTTCAAATTTGCCCTAATTTTCCCCATGATTTTCTTGAGCATCATGCTAAGAAGTTGCAATATCAAATGTATTTGTTATTTGGTTATATATTCTATTTTCTAATTTGAATCATGAAAGTTAACTTTCTAAATACTTTACTATTCAGACGCTTGAAGTGACCTTATAACTGAGTATATATTACACATCGCTAAGAGAAACACTGTTTGCTCACAAGATCATTTGGCCAGGTATGATGCTCTTGGGTTTGATGAGTAAAAAACTAATTAATAATTAACCTTAATTACAATCATTAATCATTTTAATATTTAAAGATAATCTAAACTAACTATTATCGATCTGAATTTATAAAATTCACAATAGCATGATCTATGGTGGTTGTAGCCTCCGTTGCTACCAGGAGATTTGGCCATCCTGATCATCCTCATCCTGATCATCCTCCACCCTGCACATGTCGCTTTTTAAAACCTACTTTAGAGGAAACCGACATTATTTTTTATAATCTTTTTGGTATGAGGTATTGCTGTTTATATAGCTTTAATTGACACCAAATACAACATCCATAGGCTTGTGTATCAGCTGAGAAAATCAAGAAATGTACCCAATAGTGTCCCGCAGATGTCACAAACTCCTCTATTTACTTTACTGGCCCAATTCAAACGCATGGCCTTTTACGTTTGGATATGAGTTTGGGTATGTGGGGTCGATTTCGCCATTCAAGTTTTGTGGTCATGTTTTCAAGGGTTCATTTTGGGGTCCAAGGTCATCCAGGGTCGTTATTGGGTTACTTACTGCCATGCCTTGACGTATGTATATGAAGTTTTTTTGTATGGTGGTAGAAGTTCTTCACAACAAGGTCAGCAGGGTCATTTGCAAGGTCAAATGGGGGTAAACTTCATCCAGGGCTAAACTTGGTGGGTGGGTCGATTGTTGATGAACGAAAAATTTTAAAGGTATGACAGTCATCAGGGTCATTAAAGGTCCAAAGGACCGCAAACCGCGAGGCCCGCCTATTAAAATAAGATTAAGATAAACCATCGTCCCAGACTCTTATGGTATTCACAAAATTCCCTTTTATTGCCCATATGCCCTTTGGACGTATCCAATTACCCTACTTGAACCATTTACCCCAAAATATCCAAACCCCTTCTTCCAAGTTGCTAGTAAGTTGTATAGCCACCAAACTTCCTCAAGATAACCACTGGCCAAACCCTGGGCTATTTGTCAATTGAACCTGTGAGCCCTACATGACCTATGACCCCCAACTACGCAATTCTAACCATCCAATGATGGTTACTGCCTCATTGATGCACTCGTTTGAAATAGTGAAGGATTTGATTAAAATAAGCCATGGCAAAGAGCAAAGTAACAATCCATGAGATGTTTACCGGCAGTACGGTACGTAATAATGAAACCTCATGGTATAATGGATAATCACGCACGCGCGAATCGTCGTTACTTGAAAATTATGAATGAAATAAGAATATTCAAACAGTAGCATGATCTCCTGACGTAATTATTTTAAAAATATAACACCGCAAGGGCAGGGCAAAGGCAAGCGAATCGATACGCACGCAATAGCGGAGGTGAATGGACAAGTAGTGAACTCTTTTATACCACAAAGATCCATGGATATTATCAAGATTATTTAACATTTATAAATCGAAAACACAATGAAGTTTCGTCAGCACAATATTTTGTTTTGTGTTCACATTTTCCCTTCAATTAAGCCTAAAAACTTGACAGCTCCCCCCACCTCCAACTCTCTCCTTTTTCTCCGCCCAGGCGGCCGAGTTACCCATTTTTTTTTCATGGAAATTCCTTCATGAGGGCACCTGGGTGCGTGGGCGCCCACCTTAGATTATGCGCATGTGGACCGGCCAGGGCCATGTGATGAATTCGGGTCAGCGTGTCACACAGAACTGTACAATGTAAACGTATACTGTCCAGTGTTAGATCGATCTCTTGGTTCGATGTTCATTATGCTGTGGGCCCGACACGTATTTAATAATTCGCAGGTACATTTGGACGAAAATGAGGATCAACGTCCTTCCTCCAATGAAGATGATGGACAGGACTAAAAGGTGGAATGACGTACGATTACACTGTGTATTTACACACACGGGAATAAAGGCGAATATATGATAGGATGTTACTGTGTAGTCTGATCAGAAATCTTGGAATGATGTGAATTTTATAGCCAAAGATATACTCAGAATTATCGTCAGCATATCGCGGACCCTGACGAAATTAATCGCATCACGACATGAAAAAAATATCGCAATTATTATCGCCATCGCGATTTCGCACACCCTTGATTTTTTTCCTGTTCGTATTGAAGGATTTACCGAACCCAGGTAAAATGAGGGACATTTACGCACCTATTTTTCAATGTTGTGACGGACCAAAGGCTTCAATGAACGGTACCTGACATCAAGAATGTGTGGTAATGACCCCACCCATGACGCAACCGTTCCCGGGGGTCGCATAGTGCGCCATACAAATGACGGCGTGTATAATGAACTAAATATTTCAGTTCACTGCTTTGATAGAATTAGATAATGGGCATTTCGAAAAAGCCATATAATTGAGTATTTTCTGTAATACTCACATAGGGGTTTGTACAGGTTGAATTTCCCCCTGGGACCATATGCCGCAATGCATGGTGGGTAATCAAAAAAATAGGCATACTTGAAGTCGAAAGCTGTAACTCCCAAACGAATTGGTCCACTCTTCATGAAACTTGGTATTTTATCAGCACAAAGTAGGACTACACATAAAAACTATGCATAATACCCAGCATCGCAGTGAATTTTGAGTAATTAATCCTCAATTACGGCCTTTTTTACATTTTTACCAAAAAGACGAAAAATACGATTTTGAGCCACCTTAAAAATTGCCAACAACTCCACAACCTTACCCATCGAAATAATTTTGGTGTCAATTTGTTTCTTTTGACAAGATCTTTCTTTCTAAAAAAAATAAAAAGTTTTTTTTAAAAAAAAAATTCTAAAAATAACTGGACACCCTATTTCTAGTGCCATTCGGTAGTACATGAAAAATTTCTTTAACCAGAAAAGCAGATAGATAGAGACATAATTTGTTACTGGTGCTGTGGAATAACATTTAGATAAGAGTTCAATGCAGCGGTAGGGATCCGAAATAGTGAGTAAATTTAAACTAAAACTTTCGCTAATTAGATCATTGCTCACCCTCGGGCTTCGCCAGCCCTCGTTGGCGTAGTTTTCCGAGGTGAGCAGTTGATCACTAGTTGACACTTAGCGCCTGTCGTCTTTTGCTCCTTTACCCCTCAATATAGTTCCAATAATTGTAACTTATGGCATCATCTTTTAAAATTTGGACATAATCTTTGGTGCCATTAAGTTACAACTGTTCTGTGGAGTTCCAATGCCATTTAAGGTTTGAGATGTTTTGAGATGTACATGTATATTTCCTAAATAAAAAGAAAAAATAATTTTCTTTTGACATACATAGCATCTCTAGAGTCTGTAGAATAATTGTCTTACCAATTTGTAACCGATGCTACAATTTGTTCCCAAAAAAGTTCATGTCAACATGTACACAGGCTGCCAAATTTGGCAGCCCAATGTAGACACAACAAGGGTAAGTTTCACCTGAAAATTTCATAATGTGAATTTTAAATCTGGAAAAATGGTTATCACATGATGCAGAAGACTCTCAAGAATGCCTACAATATAACGTTTATTGCAAATAATGAATATTTATAAGCCACTTTGCAGCTGTAAAGTTAGAGCAGAAGCTGTCTGTGTACAGTATCTTGGCTTAAATGGCACTTTCATTCATCACTACACACAACTCGTCCTGACTAGATAGTCTATGATAACAGCAGCCATAAAAAGTTAAGACTATCCAGTCATGATCATCAGGACTACCCCTCAATATGGCTATGGCAAAATACGAAAGTTCGTGCATACCAACGAAATTTATGGTCCCTCCTGTATTTATTAACCTCACAGTATAGAGTTACGTGTTCACCGTTTGTAACCATGATAGTAGTTATATATATATATATATAGCGCCCTCGATCGCACCAAGGTCCATCCCAGTTTAAGGGGTCCCTATACTGAATGTTTCACAATGTTAATTATTTTGTTTTTCAAATGCGCCTATTTCAGTTATTTAGGTTTATTGAATCTATTTTTATGAATCAAGGTTATATATTTTGCTGTACAACCCTTGGAGTCTACACATTCGGGTCCCTTCAATTGAAATCCCTTGGAAATAGTTTAGTTCCCTACAATATGTCAACAAATAGTCCCAAATAGTCAACAAGATTATCGCATATCCCCGAGTTTTGCCTGGACTTTTCAGTGCTGTGTCTCACCCCTTAAAATCTAACCCGAGTCGTTATAGCGCCCCCTGTAATCCAAGGCCCAGGGACCACTGTTCGTCCACAAGTGTCATCTCCTTATTTTAATCCTCCTTGGCAGAACAGTCATAGTGTCTTACCGAATCATGCTACAAACGTGGAGGCGATTTTGTACAGAGCTGGTATACATGTAGGAAACTGGACGCATGTAAATTAATGAGATTGCTATTGTAGTAGGCATTAGTGGCCATTGTGTCCATGTAAAGTGTATATCATGCAAAACTCTATTCAGCACAAACAAAACCGCACCGTTGTTTCCTGGTTAATTTATGCGCATGCGTGCTGATGCTTGAGTGAATTCTATTTTTAGATGCCGGTAGCGTCGGCGATTCACCTGCAAACAGCGCTGAAATCTGAAGTACAAAATACCTTTTCACGTGAAATATATCTTACAGAAATGTAGACGAATGTCAAAGGAACAAAAACCATTGAGGGCTGCATGACGAAATTAACGGTAAAGGGTGGAATTTTTTATCCTAACATTGCACTATTTGCCGCTGCCAGGCGATTCACCGCCATCTTAAAAATAGACAGCTTTGAAAAAAATAAAATATATATGCAGGGGGTGCAGGCCAAGAAATACGTAATTAAAAAATCAAGATAGCCCAAGTTATTGCCCTCAAATTAGAATCCACGTGCCTACCAGTCCTGCTAAGCATGACTTGACTGGCCTTATCTTTTATCAACCTGACATATTTTACTGGCCGTCTAGTCATGCAAAAATGAACTCGGGACCGATGTAGAAACAATTTTGCTCAACTTATTTAATGCTTCTCTAAATGAGTCCAAGTTGAGCAAAGTTACTTACTTTTGGGCTGTAAGACATCGGTAGACAACCCTTTTAAATGTTTTGAGTAGTTTTCAGGAAGAAGTATAAACTTAAAAGAGCAAATTTGATGCACTTTTCAGAGGACGATAATTTCACTTCACAGACTAAGTCCAAACCGGAAATCCAAGTGACATGAGACAGGTGAAAGGTCATACATGTGCGACCCAATTTTGTAAACATTTAAAAAGCCCACGATATACTTCCAGTCACAGCGAGCGATTTCTGCTCATGAGCATGCGTAACAGTTGATCTTGGGTCAAAGTCCGGTATTGCGCATGACAATCTCTCGCTTTGACTGGAAGCATGATAGGCTTCAGGATAGAGAAATACCCATACACGTTTTGTAATGATAGCGCCGCACCGGACGCGGTCCTAATTCATGCAGTATGATGTGTTGACATAAAGCGTGAATAACACTGCGCCACGTACAACCGCGATCATGAGCTACTCATTTATTACAGTATGCCTCTATTCTCTTGTCAGTTGGCCTTAGGGTCCCTGCTTCAATTGACCTTACGGCGGTCTGATAAGTATTTCCCACGGTGTAGTCTGTGCCACAGACTGTAAAAGATAATATCTAAATTAGTACTGCGCGAGAGATTAACGTTATCAGTCCGTCATAGCGAATGTATGCTAATGAAACTAAATCTCAAATATCTCCGGAAAACGAAGGGGTTCTATGGATTTTTTGCATCATAGGGTCTATTACTATGTTTGTTTTGAATATGTATCGTAATTGGGTCTGAACCTATAGAACCTAGCGAGAAAATTGAACGTTATGTCTGGTACTTCAGTGCTCGCAGACACGGAAAAGTGAAAACGCAATCGCTACGGGCCACATCTCTTTTTCCCACAATGCCTTTTGATATTATTCCAGTCTTGAGAATTTTCAAACGCTAGTTCAATTTTAGAAGCAGGATTACGTATTTACCGGACTGCCGTAAACTGACCTCAGACTGCTGACCTACCGGAGCTTTGTATGTAGCAGCAAAATACAATCCAAGTATTTATGGATTGAAAAACTGACTTGTAAAGTAACTTGCTTTTTTTAAACTAATCATCCCAGACATCGAACACCACCAATAGTGCACATTTGTCGTAGTTTCTTCTCAAGATCATGTAAGTACACATTTTTGAGTAGGAAGAAGGTTGGTGAAAGTCACAATCACTGTGTATTTGATGCTCGTATCATGAAGTGCATAGTACCGTATTTGTTTTTCTACGCCGTCCAAATGCCATTGTTTCCGTCCACTAAGTCACAGTCCAATTTTAAAGTCAGCCATATAATGTGATGTAAAGACCCTAGTTACAATTAATCGGAACTGCGTGCGCTACATTATTTTGGTAGTATGCGTACAGTATAATACACATGTATGCAAAACCCTTGTCCTATTGCCCCCAAGCTGGCCAAGCTTAGCTTGTTTCCCAACAGACTTTAATTTACATGCTTACGATCATTCTACTAAGAGAAAAATTGATGCAGAATTGTTGTAACGTAATTAGCTTGAGGTTTCATCCGAATAGTCACACATGTGTGAATGCGATATAGCATGTTGTAACAATGGGTCAAATTATGTCTACTGAAATTCTATATGTCCATGGCAATCTTGAAGTGGGGCCTGTTTGCGTTTCGTCGCAAATTTCAAGTATCACGCATCATTTTGAGCTTAACTTTCTAACTTCCAATTAATACATGCTCGCATATGAAAAGTAAACATTTTCTGAAGGAAAGTCCAAATCTTTCAATATGCTATCAAATTGCAGTAGGGCTAGGTCTTCGCAGTTTTGATATAAATTACTCATGAAAAAGTAGACAAAACGTAGTATCTCTTCAAAGTACATTGCAGCATCAAACTCAAAGCACCTATCAAAAAAAACAACTATAATGTAAACTAGAGGTATTTTGCCCATAGACTAGTTTGACAGATACCCCTAGTAGAACTTTTTTATGATTTTTGGGAGACAACATGTAACAAAATTGGCAATCAAAAAAAATGTATTTATTGCATAAAGTCCTAAAAACTGCTCAAAGACTTCTTGCAAGTAACCTCTGCTGAAGCAACAATCGGGGTATTTAGCAAAGGAAATCCATAACCATTCATATAATGTAAGCATTAATAGGCTTATAACCCTTGTGAAAAATTATTTTACTGTATGACAAGTATGAATTTTCACTGTCTCATGCTCAGATTGGCAGCTCACATGTTGAGCATCATCAACAAGCAATATGGATTAAGAGAATAACACTTAACAGTAAATCTAACCACTCTTTAAAAGTAAACATTTCAATGATTGCATTTAAATTTTTGGGTTATAATCAGAATACGCCCAAATTAACCTATTGCAGTACATCAGTTACATGTCTCATCATTTCGATATTACAGCTTGTCTCATTCCTCCACTCTGGTTCTTCACTCTTCACTTGCCCCTTCCATGTCAACCTTCGCGATGTGCACGCACCACGTCATGGATTTTTTTTCGCTTTAAGTGTGGTGGTAGCCTTTTTCAAGGCTTTGATTATTTATTCACTTTGGTGGAGTCCGTCCCCTACTGGACCGCTCAAAGGCCGGTCGTATCAAAGCCCTTTTCGCATATTTCTTTTCTTGTTACTCATTGATTTCGGGATATTTCTTCCAAAACTATAGCGATCGTTGTTTGGTCAATGAGATGTCATCGTCGCTTAAATAGTTCCCAGAATACGAGTTATTGGAACTGATCAATAACCATTCAATTATTGGGTTTTGGTAACGGATTCAAACAAAGCGAATACAGCATGACAGCGAGATCCCTGATACCGCTAGCTGGGAATGTCCACTGGTGAACGCCTCTTAGCTGCTGTGAAAACGGCCCGTTGATAATCATGGTGGAATTATATACATGCATCGTTTTGGTCACTGTGTAGGATCCCGGTGTAGATTACTGCGAGCTAGCTGCACGTACTGTACTGTGATGAGTATGACACTATGAGCGTATTTTAAGCTACGGCTACGTGTACTGAATGTGATACGTTTACTATAATGTGAATTTCAGTCATGGTAGTAACATGTTTTATACATTGTAGGTACACGTAGTTTCATGGCATCGTTCAGCCATGGTTCGGGCGAAAGTTTAGCCTAAATTGTGCATTATGGTGGAGGTGCCTTGTCAATATGTCATGGAAAGTTCCCGAGGTAAGTTCTTGTCTAGACGAGGGAGGTGCGTGTCCCCTCAAATTCTCGGCGTGAATTGTGAATCTACCTAGGTAAGACCCCCCCCTTTTCATTTCTGGCTTGAATTTTGGGATGTTCGCCACACGTCACATTTGTGTGGCATGATGATACGCGTTTTGATTCATCATGTTAACTTTAATGTTCAAAATCACTTGTACTTTCTGTGAGTGGCAATTTGACTGGTCACTACTTCAGTACGAATATTTTGTACAATTACTAGACGTATGGCCCTATCTAGATCTCAATATTCCGTGTGTTTTTGTGCAGGGAAGGTGGGACTAACTTTTACTGGGGACTTATTTCTGTAGAGCTGGGCTAACAACTAGCCCATCTCATCTCACATCCCATAAACGGACTCACGCCTCGCACTCGCAGCTGTCAAGCATTCGTCGAGTGAACTATTTCGCTTTGAATCGTATGCTAACTATAGGGGCCGTGCAAAAATCGATATGGTCTTTTGACGGGGGCGACTCATCGCTATTGGCAATAAATCTGACAACGTTGTCATCGATGAAATTGGTCGGTGCTTACGATGACGACAAACTTTGATTGACACATTATGCTTGCCAGGGAAATACCAATTTTTGGCGCAAAGAGAAAAACGCCTCGCTCCGCTCACGGACCTCACTCTACACGCCTTCGGCGATCGACGAACTAGCTCCTGTCGCGCGCCCCGCGTTGGTGTATAAAATGCGAGGCCCTCTTTGACAAAGACTAGTGTGGTGGTAGACATTGATGACTATATGAAAATCCTGAATTTTGAGCGTCATAGTCCCATTTCGTTTTCCCGCTAGAGCAATTGGAAATTTAGGGGGAGTTCACCGCAAAAGTGCCGCCCAATGTGACAGACTAATGTTGAAAAGGTCACAACAGACTTTGAAATCACTACCTAAGGTTAATATTTTGGTGTAAGAATTCATATCTGGCAATCTGAAGTTTCATAGCGTGTTTACTTTGAGAGTTAAATGAGGCCTAATATGCGCCTTTTTTTTGATTTCGGGGCCATCTGGGGGTCATCAACTCCAAAGTAAGAAAATGTTTACTGTCCAATCTTTTAGGTATCAGATTACATATTACAACTTTAACCAATAAATTTTATGACACATTAGAAAAGTATAAGGGGGGTACCGCCCTTGAAAAATGGTATTTGTACTTTTTTCACACATTTTGATCCCCCTGAAAACCAATGTTGGCATCGACAAAACCCCTCTACTTCAGATATGTTGAAGATATATCATTAAACAACCTTCCTTGAAGAACTAGCTTGGTCTAATTTTTCACAACAAAATACACCCACACACTAAAAGTTACCACACAAAGGTCTACGTGACCCAGAGGTCATGGTACATGCACAGTGTATATCCCAATACATTCTATGGGGCTATCAGCAAAAAGTGTATTGTGCTGAAAACAATGAAGACATCAAAACACCAAAGCTGGTTCTTTCAGAATAGTTATTTGATGATGTACTTCAAACATATCTGAAGTAGAGGTGGTGATGTCGTAGGTCAACATGATTTCCGGGGGACCAATATATGTCAAATGCAAAATTAGGATTTTTCAAGAGGCTGTAATTCACTTATTAAGTTAACCAATAGTGCTTATTATTGTAATGCGTAGAAAGTCCGTAGTGGGACTCAGATTAACAAGAAAATCGACACTAAAAATATTTGTTACTTACGGAGTTCTGACCCCCCAAACTGTCCCGATGAAAGATATTGCATTTTACACCCAAATAACTTAAAAGTAAAGGAGCTATCACTTTTTTTGATGCCAGATGTGAATTCTACACCAAAACAATCCCCTATAGTGATTTTCAAGTTGGGGAGGTTCCATTACAAGTTTATGGACCCTCTCAAAATTGTCGTTTGCATAGCACAGCATTTTTAATGGTGACCCCCCTAAATTGCTGAATGCTCCTGCGGGAAAACGAAAGGCGGTTGAAGCTCAAAAATTTCAGGATTTTAAATTTCTCATCAATATCGATCATCACACCAAAAAAGAAAAAAAATCCATAACATGCTGCGGTGCACATTCGGTGTTGACATGGAATAGCCCTTCTCATATGGTAGATTTATTGTGTTCCATTGTATACTCAATCCCGACTTGTTAATTAAGCAATTATTTGATTATAATTTTTTTAATTAGAGTCCCACAACAATATTTATGATCTCAAATTAAAGGGCAGTTAATTAGCTTTAATTTGATAATCCAAATAATGAAATGATTGTTAAGATTAAGAAAAACAATAAGAGCCGAAGCTTCATTTACATGGTACCGTGTCCCAATGTCTGTGTCCCAATTGCTCCACCCTCCACCTTCGTTTACTTAGTCATAATTTTAATTACTGAAGTCTGATCAAGATAATTTTGGCATCAACTTAAAGCTAAATAACTGAATAGGCTTTAAAATGAGTGCTTACTTGGAAGTATTCAAGCACTCTTAAGTACTTTAATCATTACAAACATGTCAGATTTCTCTAAAATATGAAACCACTCCACCCTAGAGCAGGCCCCAATTCAAGACACATGGCCATATAAAAGACACTCACAATTTCAAAACTGCATGCAAGGGTGAGAGTAGACTTCTAACTCTTCATTTTGTCCCATTATCTTTCGTTTTAAATTAGTTGCATGTTGAAAAATGGCATAAACTTCTGGAAACCATATGTCCTTCAGAGTTATTTGATCAAGGGCGCGCTGTTATTTGGGTTGGCGAAGGAGGTCACGGATCAGAAACGAGTCCCTCTGCCAGAAGGCGAAGTTCATTATTTACACATAATCACGGTCTATTGCCGGTTGGAATGAGAATACAAACACGTCACTGAACATCACATGTATGATCACATGCTTTAGTCATGACAGTCAGACCACCTGGTTTGACCGCCATTTTTTTTTTAACCATTGGAGTAAATGACAAGGTCGAATTAAAAATTCGCCGATTTCTTCTTTGGCAGTAAGGGATCATGATAACGGGAAGTGGCACTGTGGTTATGGAGATAACGATGAGGTAAGTATATGAATTTCGTGTATAGCGTGTTGTCCCCAATTCAGCCACTTGGCCTTGTTCCAAATGTTTTTCAGTACTGGCGCCGCAAGCTGTCAACAGTCCCAGGGACCGCCCAGGGGATGCGGTCACGATTCCGAATGTAGGTTATGCAGACTCGAGATATGGATTATTTAGGGCATGTCACATGCCAAATATAGTACGCATTTCAAAGTAATTCCATACAAGGCCTACCATGAAACACTCATAACAAATAATTAGGAAAACTATGAGTACATTTTTATTTCTTGTAAACCAATATATGAAAATATTATAATTATTTCAAACAGTGTTTTATAAATCAGTCAAACATTGCTATTGCGCAATGATGGTCACGTGGACGGTTCTGACAGGGAAAATACAATTCTGAAATTTTCCTCGGAAAACACAGGTGAATATTGCATCCGACCTCTAAACAAAAAACCAACCTCGCTTTCAATGAATACCATCACATAGTACATGTGCTGTATTTTACCGATCTAATTAGTGTCATTTCGTACCTAATCGAAAATTTAACTACAAGAGATCCCCGTATCAGGTTTTAATGTTCATAAATTCTCTGGGGAAAGCATAGATTTTTCACCAAAAAATGCAACGGAGTGGACGTTTTTCGTTTTTGGCAGTGGGATCAGTAAGGTATCATGGATGGAAAATTTTATTAAGAGAACTGCGGCATGGGTGCAACATTGACCTTGTGGATTCATTCATAAAAACTTCTCTGAGCATGATGAGTCATCAAGCAAACTTCTGGTTCACCGAACGCTAGCTGGCGGTCAGTGACATCATTAATTAGTAGCGCACTTCATTAATTAGTCTAATCCAAATTTCTAAAGAACTTGTGTTTTGTGTTCAGCGACACAACAACAACACACCTCGCGTGTTTCAAACGAAAAATGCTGTTGTTGAATTATAACCGCGATCGGTTCGTTATAATCTGTTATGAAGATTTCTGAGTATTAGAACTTACCTTATTCACTGGCCGCATTTGTAAACCTCAAAATAAAGCCCGTGCATGCGTGTTTGTGAATACAGGTTTTAATCTTTGTCATGTCGTCCATCTGAAAATGTCAAAGGTCGTATGAATGTTATCAGGAAGTGGATTATCCATTTCGTGGATATGAGGGTAGTTCAAAATCAGCATTTGGTTCACGTCCGTTCTGTAATACGAAAAGTGTTAGAGCGCCATCATAAGATGGTTTGGTAATATGATGTTTTAACAAATTCTTTGTGATCCAAATTTTTAAATCGTTGGAAAATTAATAGTAAAGGTGATTTGTGTCATATTTGCTATCTACACAGAACACCCCTAGAAATGAATAGAGGTTATTCCTGTGACTTCATTTCGTATCGATCGGCGAATCTTCACCATGTTTACGGTACTGTTTACGGCACATACATGATACAAACTCATTGCAAAGCATTGTCAGAACGTTGTTTTGACTCAGTTCATATTTCCACCTTGCCTGGTATTTCGGAATCATTTCTAAAAGCTTCATAACATCGTATATGAATTAATATTTTTGCTATGAAAATTACAAAGACGTACGATCGAAGTTAGTTATCCGCAATTATCACTAACTTTAATTATAAACAGACGGTACTAAATGAGCTGCGAGAACGGGAAATAAGCCAGAGTCTAGTGATAGTGCCATGATCGGGGCTGGGATGAATATCGGTTACTAATTTCTTCTTTGTCTCTGTTTAAAAAGTAATAAAACATCACAAGGATAAATTCTTAGGATTAATTTTATTCCATGTTAAATTCCTGACAATTCTGGTTCTAAGCTGTTCTACAAGTCAAGTTACCGCCGGATCGTATAACACATGATAGACCCTATAAGAGCATGAGGAGATTCTACACGATCCACGCCAAAGTAAAGTTGAAAAATCCACAAAGATTAAGATTTATCATGCACCGATGCGGCTGATATCCAAAGGTACATACCTGATGCTGAAGAATATAAGCTTCAAAAGCCACCATGTGATTAAACAATGTGTCAAAAAAACTGACCTTAAGCTTCAGCTCGGAAATTGTTTGCGGATCATCTTTTTTAACGCGGCCATCCCGGGGCGGTAATAATTTGGCATAAAGTAATAT
The DNA here is from genome assembly GCA_023653785.1 of Ophioderma brevispina. Lineage (NCBI taxonomy): Eukaryota > Metazoa > Echinodermata > Ophiuroidea > Amphilepidida > Ophiodermatidae > Ophioderma > Ophioderma brevispina. The sequence continues at coordinate 31,295 of JAMKCH010034787.1, forward strand.
TGGGCTCTGGATGATCCCCCAGGAAATTTAAACAACAACAGACATGACGGGGGAAAACGGAGTATTTTCAGTTACCATTCATTTTCTTCTATGCTGGAATATGGAAATACTTTGCAAAAGTTGTTGGTGGGAGGATGCGCGTTAAAACGTTTCCCTGCACGGGCGTGTGACGTCCATCGTATCGTCACAAACCGGATGAATGTGTTTGTAAGGGGCTCGTTCGGCCAAGCCTGCACTACAGACCCCACTCCACTGTACGTTTGGACGGGCACTTCCAACGCGAATTTCATCCGATATTTATTTGTAGTGGGGCATATTATCAGCTGTTGTTGACCCAAAGGAGCTCAAAGGGTGTGTATTTTAAAATATTTCCGGCAGATTACATTTCTACGCCAATTTCCAGATTACGGGAGGCGAACTTTTCAAACTTGCTACAGGGAGAAGGAACTTTGATCGCATAATTTGTTTTTTTTTTTTTTTTTTTTTTTTCTTTTTTTTTTTTTTATTTTTTTTTTTTTTTTTTTTTTTTTTTTTTTTTTTTTTTTTTTTTTCTTTTTTTTTTTTCTCGGCCTAATCCATGTTGTTTTTTGTAATCTCAATTATTTTTTTTATGAAAGGAATGATTGTTTCCTACATGTCTACCACTAAAACTTCCGTCATACATTTTCTTTCTTCTTGTTAAATATAAATGCAGAAGTATAAAAAATCGTGGCGAATAGTTTGAATTGTCAGATATCTCCAGCCAGGAAGTGAAATTGTACAGGTCATTTCAAGCGGTGCATGGTTAGCAGTCGACGCTACTGCTCTTAGTGTACTGTAAGCATGGGTTTGGGCACGCTTAATGCCGATCGATTAAAAAGAGGAATAACCTCTATAGTCACGTCTTTAGATCCCATAAATTCATGGGTGCAATTCTTACATATGAAACATATCATCACATATCTGTTTGCTACGAACTACACACAGGAATGTATATGATTTAGTATAATCGACGGATCACGATTGTAATCTTGTAAATATAATTAAACCCTAAACGGCCGAGAGGCAATGAGAGCCAACAAAAACGTGGTACCCCCAGCTTCGGAAATGTTTTTCGTGGCAATCTGGGCCGTCACAACTATATATTTGGTCGCGCAAATGACTCGCTTTGGCCCTCATTGCATCTCTGCCGTCTTATACCGAGAAAAAAATGAGCGAGTTTTTTCGTTGCATTTGGGCCGTCTTCCGGGAAAATGACGCGATGTATTTTTCGTTGCATCTGGGCCGTCTTCCGGGAAAATGACGGCTATGTTTTTCGTTGCATTTTGGGACTTCATTCCCGGGAAATGATCATGCTTTTCACTGCTTGCGGACGGTTGCCACGCCCGCAGAAGGCGCAATGCTTATCATCAGGCGGGTGACACGTGTGTACAAATACCCATAGACGATATCGATATCTACAGTGATAGCGCCACCATTTTCGATAAGCATTTTTTAATTATGCATAAACGTATTCAGGACGTAAACCGGAGCATGACGTAGCACCATAGCGCCACGCACGTATATGATGTAGCGTAATAGCTCACATCACGACATGGCGAACTATAAGCTCAGATTTCATGCAGATCATTGTGCAGTACGCATCCATTATTTATTTATTTATTTATTTATTATCCCGTTGTTATTGCAATCGCACGCGATGTTTCTCGTTGCATCTGGACGTCTTTCGGAAAATGGCGGCGATGTTTTTCGTTGCATCTGGGCCGTCTTCCGGGAAAATGACGCGATTTTTTCGTTGCATCTGGGCCGTCTTCCGGGAAAGACGCTATGTTTTTCGTTGCATCTGGGGGCCGTTATAGACTTTACGCTACTTATATTCCTGTGCGGGGAAAAACGCCGAGATGCAATGAAACGCAAAATTTGGCTCCTCGTTGCACCTGGGCCGTTAAAAATACAAATAGCTTGGCCTACGTTGCATGGGTGGCCTTCGGCCGGCAAAACGACCAGGTCCGGGTAGTAGTAAGTAGTAGTAAATCTTTATTTATTCAGGGTAACTCCAATTCAGTAATAACAATACTGAGTCCCATGAGAGCCCTGATGATAGATACAATCAAAATATAACGAAATAATGAGATTCTACAAGATAAACATAACACCATACATGAAACAAAAATTACATGATACATGATCGTTTAGTTTAAAATAATATTAATTAAACCTAGAAAAAAAAATGAAACAATTTATTTACTAAGCGTTGACTTAAAAGAATACAAATTCATGGTGGACACTGACGGCGAATATCACTATGAATGTCATTCCAAATTGGGCGCACCATCTAATAATGAAATGTCCGCCTAGCAGGATTGGGATATGCAAGGTGGACTGACGAGTGTATTGCACTTTTGACTACGAGTATTTTGAGCGTGACTAGCAGAAGTGAATATCAAAATTTGGATGAAAGGAAGATGAGCATCATGTTTTAAGACACTTGACAACGCATCAGGGCAAATGATTATTCCATCTTTTTTCAGTTTATCCCAATTAAGAGCAAACAATAAATCATGAATTGGTGTCTTGATATCGGCAGATCAAAGAACAAGACGCAAGCTTATTTTGCATGAATTTGGAGCGTCTTTGAGAGCCTCCACTTGCAGTTAGTACCACACAGGACTGGTCAATAAATCAAAGTGTGGAAAAACCAAAGTCAGAAGCTAACATATTAAAGGGGTGTCTGATGGGAGATAAAACTACTCTCCGAATTACCCCAATAACGTATTTGATATCATTAGAAGATATGTACAGTAATGTCACACCAAATAAAAGTGGGTCAAATTGACGACGCCCAATACTAAATTTATCAACTTCTTTCTATGATCATACCATATGTGAGAAAGTATCATCGAAACTGGCTTAATGTAATGCTTTTGTAGGCTCAAAAATCATGAAGCTTGGTTTTTCTTAATATTGTGTGAGGGCTGATTAGGCATTAAAGCCAGGCAGCAATCGTAGCTAAGTCTATTATTCATATCAATTTGAAGAGTCACAGATCACGAGGCACTAAATAAAAGACTGGTGTCATCAGCGTACAAACACATTTGACACTTAATACAATCAGACGTGAATCACCTAATATAAATAATAATGGCCCGAGGATTGAGGCCTTGAGGAATGCCAATCAATATTTTTCAACCAAAAGTGTAAGTAATACAGCACAGTTTGTAGATCTATCTTTCAGATTAAGATGAAAACCAGCTAAGACATTCCCTGTGACACCATAATGTTTGAGCTTTTGGAGAAGAAGGCCATGATTTACTGTATCAAAAGCCTTCTTGAGGGTCAAGGAATAATACACCTGTAACTTTACGCATTAATTCCATATGGTTTAGATATAATCGGAAACATCCAAGAAGAGTTGTGGCAGTGGAGTGCTTTTCCCTGAAACGCAGGTGACAAGAAGCTTAAGAAATCATTATTTAACAACAGGTATTTTGGTAGCAATTGATGTGAACTGCACGCTCAATGATTTTGGAATAATTTGGGAGAACCGAATAAGGTCTCTAATTATTGACATCATTCTTATCACCCTCCTTAAAAATAGGGGTGAAACTCTTAGCTTGCTCCAATCATAATGGAAATACACTTTGTTTGAAGAGAAAGATTACAATATATTCCAGGGCAGTGACATTGATTGGAGCAGCTAATTTTAAAAGTTTAATATTTGAATGCCAGACCAGGTGACTTATTAATTGTCATTTTTTACATATTTCATTTCATCATCAAAAACAAACTCTGGGTGTAACATAATCCAAAATCAAAATGCGGCAGGGCAATATTTTTTCTGTCCATAGCAGCTACTAATTTTACAATTTTTCAGCAAGATTTTTACCAACTGATGTAAAAAACTCATTAAACTGCTCAGCATTAATCTTTATCATTAACAGTAATTACTCATTAGAGAACTGAACTGACATGAATGGCTGAAGTGCGACTTGGAATTGCTTTTTAATAGAGACCACAACCTTTTGGAATTATTTAAGCATTTTCATTAATAGCTTTAGTGGCAGTGAGATTTCCTTTAAATATTTAATTCATGTTATTAACTTTATTTCTTAATAACCTGGCAGACTTCCAGTCATCAGGGTTATTAGTTTTATGGGCCTTTTTAAGTATAGTCTCGATCCTTAGTTCACTAATGAAAATCCTGCTATTGTTCCTTCAGGAAGTTGAGCACCCTTTACTAGTTTTCTCTATAAGGAGCAGTTTATTGCCTGCGCTAGTGAAACAATCTTTCCAAATATCAAGTGCTTTACCAACATCATTATCATTTAAAAACATTATCCCAATTCTTATTCTTATACTATCAATAAAAGCTTATCATTAAATTCCCTTAGTGAACGATATTACTTGTTTTAGGTGGTAACTTTTACTTTTATTTGGCCATGCGTTTTGAACTCGCACCCAAAAAGGGGGTGGAGTCACATTTTTTCACTGTGGTCGTTTAGTTTTTTTAATGAATCTTTTGAGTAGTAAGAGATATGGTAGTAAATTTGGTACCAATGAAAAGCTTGAAACATTAATAGTAAGTAGGGAAACGTTTCATGAGGTATCTTGGCAACATAGGCAGAATGGCCCTTCACTTCAATGACGAAGTCTGGGTTGGGTGAGAGGAAGGGTCGGTGCATGAGGAAGCCGTGCGCTATGTACAATCTCTATGGAAATGTAATTTTTAGTGCCTTGAAGGAGCAATTTGTTGATATTTTTCTTTAAAATCAATGTTTTCAACAAATTTGGTATCAATATAGAGCCTGACAGTCTTAGCTTTATGTTTATTTGTAAACTACCTAAAATAATACACTCTGCGGTCCATTGATGGCCTACTAGTATGTGCTCCACGACAATAGGCCACATTAATTTAAAATCCCTTTCAGTCCAAGTATGATTTTATTGAAAAACACTGAGCACTGAACCTATATTTAAATGATCAATACCATATAGCTACAGTACGATCGAAATGACGTCACCGATTCCCCGCGATTGCCCCTGAGATTTCACGCAAATTCATCGCGATTTCACTGCCAAAACCCCGCAAATTCATCGCGATTTCACCGCAAACCCCGCAAATTTCAGTCGCGATATATAGCGGGGGATGAAGAGGTCAAAGGGACCATGCTTACGATCCCCGCGTGAGACTATGCCCGACGGCCGCCAAAGTTAGCGGTGAGTTTGCGGTTGTTTTGCGATGTGTGGCTGATTATTCATGGAGTTACAATGCCGACAGCTGATTATATTTGGAATTTGGTGTACTGATTCTCCCAAACCAAATTGTTTTGTTTATGATGCACCTCTTGTTAGATCATTACGATATGCACGGATGTTTTGTGCCGTCTGTAATAGTCAATTGCAGGTTTTTTTTTAAACATGAGTTTTAATGTGGAACGTGCCCGATTTCCCTCATTTAATAACTTGAAAATGGTTAAAATAAAACAAAACTGTTACAACATACATGCCGCTTTTACTTTCATATTTCATTAGAACAGAGGAATTTCCCCGGAAATTTAGGCCGGGCATATAACAAAAAAGTAATGTCTACCGTGATTAACGTTTTCATGTGGCCTGGGTGTCTCACCTCTCAAATAAAGCGTTCCGTAATAATGAAACGGAATGCGCCTGACTTGCTCATATATAGGATTGCAATTGCGAACTAGGCCAGCTCAAAACTTAGATTTTCTCCACAAATAATTACAAGTTATGACTTTGTTGATTCCAGTTGTTCTAGAGTTGCTTCTTTTAGTTAAATCTATCTGCAGCTAATTGAAGAAGAAATCGGGCCGCGCTCGTTCCAATTTTAATCACCCGGCTGAACATCGGCCGATAAATTTACATGAAAATTCCCATATTTTGATAGCAGCCAGGCCAAAGATTTTGCCGGATGCAGGTGACAGCTTGAACAACATCCATGCATTCATTGTGGTTTTTATCGCTTGATTGATATTCGCTTCATAAATGTTATTGCTTGAGAAATATAAAGAATAAAAGACAAATGCCGGAACAATTAAACAGCCTTTAAATAATTCAGGCTTCCGTTAATTTGTTAATTTTAGTGCCGTCTATTTACTATATACCCCTTCTATTTCACCCCATGTATTTAATGGGACTGGTCCAAACAACATTCTTCATTTATATGTTGAAATATAAGTTAAACCAAAACAACAAAAAATTTTTAAAAAATGAAACAGAAAATGGAAGTCGAAAGTATTTTTAAAATTATTTTAAAAAAATGATATGACGGAAATAAAATGATAACGTTGTTTATATTCCTCCAAAATATGTCCTTTTCAAAATTTGTGGATTGTAAAAATGGAAAAATAAGCTAAAATACACAAGACAACATGGCGATTTGTACAAGCGTACTGATCGCCCCTTCCGTCTTGAATCTGATCAACATTTAAGCCTATTACGATAAATTTTTTTAAAAATTTGTAAACGATTGGCAAATTTTTCGATCAAAAAAGTCACCCGCTGTGAATAAATTACCGTGTGGTCATGTCTGAAAAATCACTAAATCTTTAGCCTTCCAGGATCATCCTCAGCCTTTGTGACCATGCACATGGCTGTGATTGCTTGTTCGAATAGTCTACCTGTAGCAAAATGCCACTGCCAACACCTAATATCATAACAGCTGCGTGCAAAACCGTGCTTAGACCCACAAAGGACTTTCCAGCCTCCGAACTTACTGTGACAAATTCCATACTGTTTATATTAGAAAAGCAGGCACTCTACAAACGTAAATGATGGTTGTAATTAACCTTGCGCTTGACAAAATCTGTGTTTCTCCACCATTTTTTGTATAACACCAGAAATACTTCTTCAGAAAATCACAACATGATTTGATTTTTATCATAACGCGTAGACGTGATGTTTTCTTATACAGATTTTCCTAAATTACGTCACCCGGATTCCCGTGTTTAAAATTACGGCGGGGTGGAGGGGCGAGTTTGCGTTTTAATGTTTCTATTTTTTTTTTAAACTCAGGTTCGCCCCAGTCGTGAAAAATGGTAAAATCAGTATGGCCCTCTTGATGACAACACTTATGGGTGAAACCAACACATGCAGACGCGAGCCAGCGATGGCATTTTTTATAGAAAAAATTGTTTTCCCGCCCTTGCAAAAATGTTTAGCAAATAATTATGCAAATGGTCGACAATACAGGTGCGACATTTCAGCCCATGCACGACTAGTAGGGCGACGAGCCTAGAATTCCCTGTTGACGAAAAGTTGAAGGAAGGTCATGGTCATGCACCCAGAAGTATAAACTGCGAAACTTTTCAATCTCTTATTTTATTCGTAAATGTCAAAGCTATAGGAGACTTAACGGATTTGGAGCAGCAGATGCACGATGTTAGCAAAACTCTACGATATTCAGGGAAATTACACGGGTGTTTCTTAATGTTTCTAGTTGGAACCTTAGATTATACTACCTAAATTATAATACCAATAAAAAACCCTTGGTAATAGTGGATGACTTTCGCATGAAATTGGCCAAAACCCAGCTTAAAATGCGTGATCGACGAATATATTTCCACACCTTCAAGTTGGTAATTAAGATAATATTACGTATAGCCATGAACACACGATTTTGGTTTTTCCTTTGCTTATTTCTCGGTTTATCAGTATTTGATGGAATAGCGCTTTTTCCCTAACTCGATCGCTTTTCATTACTTATGACATATGAAGAAAACGTGCACATAGCCATTGCAAAGTCATTAATTATTAATGCACCAGGCATGTTAATATTTTTACATTCTCGTCAGAAAATGCAGAATTGTTTAATTTTTTTTTTTTGCGTTTATGCTCCCCTATTTACTATAAATCTAATTAATCGAATATTGTAGAGATTATTTGACATACTGGTTGCGTCTTTGAACAGTATTTGTGAACCTCACGAAATTCTAATAATAAGCTTGAAGTTCGCGGGCTGATGTTTCCACATTATTACAACTTGGGGACCAATACTTGAGGTAAAAAAACAACAGATTACGGCATGTGAAGTCTCAGGTGTCGATTGGCCCTAACACACTATCACGGCCCGGGAGGCCTGATGGATAATCGGCGGCCGTCGGATCGGCCTAGGCTTCTTCCGAGATTTCCCCCGCGAAACCACCCGATTTCCCCGCAATTTCCTCGCGATGATTTTGCGGATTCACCGTGTTTTCATCGCAATTTTCTCGCGAGTTCCCCGCGATTTCACCGCGCTTTTCCTCGCAATTTTCCCGAGGGTGGCCTGGTTCTCCATTTTCGATCTGTACTGTATAAGACCCGATGCAAAGCATTAATATTTTTTTTTTGCTTTCTGTTACTCCGATGCATCAAATTATTGAACATAAAATACAGTTGTCATTGATTTGGTCACCAAAACTAATATCCACAGGCACAAAGGTAATCACCGCTTATTATTATGACAACATCAAGCAGGCAATCCTCATCAGTACAAAAGGTACTATCATACCAAAGGATTGTATCTTGGATTTTGGGATTGAACTTATTAAATCTCGCCACGGATTTACTCTTGTCAAATTCATACTCGCCCATTATTGTGGCCATTGCCATGTGCGAAAACACAAAAAAACATTCAAATCTTTCTAGAAGATGTCTTGACTACTGTAATGAAACTTTAACACATACTCTGTGTTAATAGCTGTAAGTGTAGGACATGAAGAAAGGTTTAAATTTGCTGGTTGACAATTATATTGGCATTATAACATTTTGTAATTTATCGTAACCTGTTTAGTTACAATGCACGGCTCATCATTGCCCTCTTTGCTCATTTCAGTGACTTGTGCACCCATTTTAAACTTTCAACAAGTTGAAGAGTTTATCTAAAAGGAGAACAGTCAGCTTATATTGTACATATGTCTCAAGAAAACCCTTGCGGATGGTTACTTGAATTCTATTGAAGTTTGGCAAAAACAAACGCATGTTTATTTTGGTCATTTTTGAAAAAGTCTATCGTTTTTTTTGAGTGATACCCCACTACAATTATAATTGCTGGAAGGCCTAATTCTCAGCTGCCAGAAATGACATCAAATCTATATAGGTGTAACACATCGTTTTTTTGACATTATAACCATGGGTCACTTTCAGTTGACATTTTGCCTCATTAAAAAATGTAGCAGTTAGACCTTACACCTGACAATGTTTCTGAGTGTTTTTTTTGGACTCCTTGTTCAATTTCCTTTCAGAAAAAGTCTACTTTTATTGTGGTGGGGTACAGTTTAAAGATATGAATCATTTGAAGGAAAAAACTTTCGCAATTTCAAAAAGGGTTTGTGACAAAAAATTCGGCGAGGTTAAAACGCATGCCATTTTTACTATTTAAATAATTAAAGAGTGATCACTGAGTCCTATACCGTGAACCCTGCATGAATGCGATACGGTCATGATTTGAGACACAAGCAAGTCAGAGAATACTCTTGGTTTTATCAGTAATTCTAGTTATATTCATGGATTAATTGATGTAAATTACTATTTTTAGCATAGACTGATCTTCTTCCTAGAATTGCATGTCTTACTTATATCAGCATTGAAATCACCTAATATTATAACATCATCATATGGTTAGCACTTCTTGCAAATAGAGAATCTAATCTACTTAAATACTCAGCCTTTGAACTAGGAGCCCTGTAAACAACAGTGGAGTATACTGCCTAGGTATAATCTGAATCTGTCGATGTTATAAAATCCTATTCATCTATTTTTTCCTATTGTATTACCAATTAAAGGATCCGTATCGAGATTTTAGCCAATTAAGTTAAACACTTCCTGGTTTGTGTGGAATGTACCTTCATGATGGCACTTCATGCACACGCATTGTTACAGTGTTTACCGTCACGAGCGGTAACCTATTAATCTGAATTATTTCCTAAATAATGTTAGATAAAGTCCGTCTTTTTTTTTTCAATTTATGAATTCTAATCTGACTTAGTCTTCTATTCTTTGTGCCTTTATTTTGAAAAGGTAAGGTGTGAATTACTTTGAGAAAAAGAAAATTTGTTTTAGTTTTTAAAAGTACAAATTAATTTTTTACGTTGTGATTTGGATTTTAGAAATTACATTGTACTTCGGAATGGAAACAAAATTGGTTTTTAAAAAAGTATCAATAATTTTCTTATTTTGTGATCATTATATTCTGGGATTTTGGAAATTACTTTGAGAAATTACTTCTGAAAAATGGAAACAAATATTGTATAAAAAGAATCCCCCCCCCCCCCCCCCCCCCCAAAAACCCCCCCCCCCCCCAAAACAATCACAATCATTTTCTTAGTTTGTGATTAAGGCCTATTCTGTGATTGAGAAATACTTTGAAAAATGGAACAAAAATTGCACTAAACGTGTACAGTATTTCCTTACTTTGTGATTTTTTTATTAAAACCTATGAAACCACAACCATTAACTCCTTTGACAAATGTGTGGCACTTCTACGCAAAAATATTTCTGTCCGTCAATCTTGAATGTAGTACAAGTACCATGAGGTAAGCGTATGGCTGCTCTCTTTCTGTATGACTTGAAAGATTGAAGATGTTTGGAAGCTTGAGTAGGCAGTCGCAATTAGTCCGATATTCATGGGCGGCTATTAGGCTTATCGGATTATAAACTCAGTCAGAGTTAATACTTGGGTGGGCAGTTTTTTCCTTCCCGCCAACAGTGCCCACACGAATTGCTTTGTGTGAGGCAAGTTAATTTCCACCCACATAGCCTCTACAATACATCATCAAAATGTGTAATCTGCTTATAAGCTATACCCTCTTTTAAGTAACAAACAATGCCACCATGCCCTAAACTCTTTCTGTCAGCCTGCATAAATATAACCAATCAATAATAACAACATTATCAATTTAAAAATCATCATTTAACCAGGTCCTCTGTAATACAAAGAACATCAATATCATTGAGGTGAAGAAAAAGTTTAATATGATCCACTTTGTTTCTTAAACTCTGGATGTTTATGTGAGCAATCCGAAAACCTTTGGCATTCTTAAAACAGTCATGGTCAATGTATGTATCACCAAAAGGAAGTTCATTCAGGCAAGTACGAGTAAAGCATTGGTCACACCACCATGTACAAGAATTATTACACATTTCAACACAGACCACATGAAAAAAACAAAGGGTTAGGGTTAATAAAACACATATACAGGTGTTGCTCGTAAAATTTCTTCACAAATTGAAGATGTTCAAAACCACACCATTGAAGATCGCACTCCAAACCACCGTAAGCACTCCGATAAGATGTAAACGTATCACTCTTTAATGTTCCCCCTAGGGCCAAATCGAGCGGAGTCAAATCGGGGGATCTTCGCAACAGAATAACCGCTGCCTTGAAGAATACGACGCGGACATGAATGATTAGAAGTCAATTACAGAAATGGAAAGAGAGCGCAAGGCGCATCCGTCTTCATGGTCTTAGAGCCTGCATCCGTCTTAGGGGTTGCCAACTTCCCCAAGTGTGTGTGTGTGTGTGTGTGGGGGGGGGGGGGGAGAGCAGCACGTAAAGAAAATGTGGCAAAATAATTGTGGGAAATTTCTAATAATTTTTTAAACTGAACTTTTCAATATCAGAGTGACCTTTTTGCCCAAAAACAAAAGAAACCATAAAACAAAACAAAAAAAATGAGCTTGGAGAATGTGTATTGTCTAAAGACTACTGAAACAGTAACAATCCGTGGATTAAAATGAAAAAAAGTGGTCCAAATTTTAAATTGGCCAACTGGTCAATATGTGACCTTTGAAAGATTTTTCGGTGTCGGAAACCTAATGAAATTCACTTTCCAGATGTGTATTAATTTGTATGGTTTACTTCTTTCTTTTCTGGAAATAGAGTGCGCTCTGAGGGTTTCCTTTTTTTGAGACCACCCGGTATATACGTTGTATGTTGTATCGCTGTCGACCTGGAATGTGAGGTGTTATTTAACTATTAAGTAAAACAAAGTGTTTAGGAAGTATTGAACACTGGTGAATATATTATTATACACAGGTGAATCTTATTGTATTAATCTATAAGTGTTAAAATTCAAGTATTGAACACTGTTTATAATTAAAGTATTCGAAGTCGATTGTTTTTTTTTTCTCGGTATATTCTGGTAAATGTTTGGTTGTGTATACTGCTTTTAACATTGATAATAGAATATGAGACTTAAGTACATGGGCTATCAAATTGATATTAATATATACTTATTATACTTAAAACGTGTAGTGCTTTTTTGACATTTTTATCTCCTTCAGTTAGTGAGATATTCAGATTGTAATGTTCTGGCAATTTTTAGGCCTTTTTCACAAAGCTAAAATAAACAGGGCATAAATTGTGGAAATGTATTTTAGTTCCTTTTGTTGATTAAAAATGCATTTTTACGTTTTAAAGAAAAGAAGGGTTACTGATTGCATTCAGTAAGCGTGTTTTACCAAGAGATCACGTATCAATTCTATTGACATTACAATAAGGTAAACAACTGTTACATTTCTAAGCTTATAAATTTTATAAAGAGCCATTCAGCCATTCACTCAAGAAACCTTTAAACTGGTTAAAAACTCCTGGAAAACCGCTTAAAAGAACCCAGAGAAGCCTCCTTGTACAGGGCCTACATAACCAAAATTAAAGAGAATGACCAACAGAATTGAATACTAGCATAATTTTAATATGCCGAAAATGGTGGCCACCACCGGACTCGGAACTGACACACAACGAATGGTGCCAAAAGCTAAAATCAATAATGTTATCGCTTACAACGATGCGCCAAGGAGGAGGAACCTTTACAAAGCAAGATGCGATTTGTTGTATATGGTAGTAAGTGATGGATCAGTAATGATGTTGAACAAAAGAATCCCATTAAACATTAATGTTCTTTGCATGAAGTCAATTATTTTCAAGGTTAGCAGTAAAAGGCACATCATGATGATAAATAAAATAAGTAAAATTTAGCCAATTTCATTTCGTAATTAAAGCTGTAGTCTGTGAGACCGCTTTTTTTTACGTTTCCTTGCACTAATTATCGTTACAAATAACCGTTTGAAAACATTTCTAACTCGTCGTTACCGTTTTCTTAATTCATATCTTGCTCATGAAATGTGTCACATAATACTTTTAAGGGTTGAAATACATGTTGTACTTTTGTATTACGAGTAGTTAAGCGAGTTTTAACGATACTCCCACTTTACTCGTCAAACACACGTCAAACAAAGGGAAGTTTGTTTCTGTTAATATACTCACGGTGTGTGCCGCTTGTATCATGGGCGTTCTGATACTTTTTTTGCTGTTTTTTTCTTGTTTTTGGGGTGGTTATTTTTAAAACAATGTATTGTATTCCCTTGATACTTTTTTTGTAATGCTCGTTTTCTTGATAAAGTTTCACTGGTTTGTCTTACTATGATTTTCGATTCTAAATATTTTAAAATCAACTTGATTATTTTACAAATTGTGGTCTCATTTCCGTCCTAAGTAACAGTTTTTGATAAATATTTTTAAGAAATCCCATTTGTTATTTTTATGAAGATACTTTTAATGTAAAATCAAACTGCCCTAAAACTCTTGATGTTGCCTGATTTTGACAATAACTGAATACTGCGAAATACATATATAAGAAAGATTTGGAAATGTTTGAACTATAGATGAATTATACTTCCATTCCATAAACTTCAATGGCCCGGGTGACCGTAAGTAAAGAAAATGATCTTACTCTCGTGTAATTTTAATGTGCTGAAAGTCGTGGGCTACCGTCGGACTCGAACCGACAACAAGAGACTATCCAAGTAAAATCAATAACGTACAACGCTTAGACCGCTCGGCCACGAAGGAAGCTTTTAGCATGTACCGCAAATTGTTGGATATGATAGTAAGTGATGGTTCAGTAGTGATGTTGAACAAAAGAATCCTGTTAAACGTCATTTTCTTTGCATAGAGTGAATTATCTTCAATATTATCACTAAAAGGCACATCATGAGGATAACTAGAAATTATGTATTAAGTTTGGCTACTATCCATTTCGTAATAAAGGCTGTAGGTCTGTGAGACCACTTGTAAGAGTTTCGCACTTTCCACTAATAATCATTATACATGACCGCTTGAAAGTACTTCTAATTCATCGTTTCTGTTTTCGTATTTCATATGTTGCACATGAAATGTGTCCAATATACTTTTGTGGGTTGAAATACATGATCTGGTTGTGTATTGCGAGCGGTTAAGTGATTATTGATGATGTTGCCACCTAGTGCTATTTCTCTTCAAACGCACGTCAAACAAAGGGAAGTTTGTCTCTGTTTTGACAATAACTGGAATAAGGCGAAACTACTATTAAGGAAAGATTTGGAAATGTTTGAACTATAGATGAATTATACTTCCATTCCATAAACTTCAATGGCCCGGGTGACCGTAAGTAAAGAAAATGATCTTACTCTCGTGTAATTTAATGTGCTGAAAGTCGTGGGCTACCGTCGGACTCGAACCGACAACAAGAGACTATCCAAGTAAAATCAATAACGTACAACGCTTAGACCGCTCGGCCACGAAGGAAGCTTTTAGCATGTACCGCAAATTGTTGGATATGATAGTAAGTGATGGTTCAGTAGTGATGTTGAACAAAAGAATCCTGTTAAACGTCATTTTCTTTGCATAGAGTGAATTATCTTCATATTATCACTAAAAGGCACATCATGAGGATAACTAGAAATTATGTATTAAGTTTGGCTACTATCCATTTCGTAATAAAGGCTGTAGGTCTGTGAGACCACTTGTAAGAGTTTCGCACTTTCCACTAATAATCATTATACATGACCGCTTGAAAGTACTTCTAATTCATCGTTTCTGTTTTCGTATTTCATATGTTGCACATGAAATGTGTCCAATATACTTTTGTGGGTTGAAATACATGATCTGGTTGTGTATTGCGAGCGGTTAAGTGATTATTGATGATGTTGCCACCTAGTGCTATTTCTCTTCAAACGCACGTCAAACAAAGGGAAGTTTGTTTCTGTTATTATACTCACGGTGTGTGTCGTTTGTATCATGGCTGTTTTAATGCTTTTTTGGCTGGTTTTTTGGTGTTTTTTTAGTTGTTATTTTTAAAACTTGGTGGACACACTACCGTGTGTCTTAATATGAATAGAGGATGCATGTAAGTGACAAAAACATGTATTTCACATGACTAATTTCCTTTGTGAATGGCAAGTAGATTAAAGTGCTGGTTACATAATGTTTGCATATCTATTGTTATCCTGTCGCCTCCACGAAAAATGAATGTACCAGGCTCGGGCCTTGACAAGACCACCATAAATGTCAGCATGTTAAAGTCAAGTCTTGTTAAGGACCAAATTCTCGGGCTAAACAGTCAGGTAGACTACGATCTAGACTCGCGTTTCGCGTAGCATACCCCTAACAAGGCTCTAGACCACAAAAAAGCACACAAGGTAATATTGTGGTATATTGTGGTATATATGATAGTTACAGAACCTACAATATTTTGTGGTAGTTTGTGGTATGTGATCTTATCATTGACATATAAAGTGTGGTACATTCACGTACATCCCGCACCCGACCCGCGCCATGTAAGCCTATAACACCAAGGTTCCCCTGGGCCTTGCAACTTCTCTTGGCAGCCCTGTACATTGTGGCCTATGGTGCAGCTTGTTGTTGTTTATTACTGTGGTATATTGTAGTATATGATGAGTTACTCCAATTTGGTATAGTTATGATATATCTAACTACTAAGCATATACCACAATCAAATTCTGTGGTAGTTTGTGGTCTATGGAAGTGCAAGTTTGATGAAAGTTGTGGTATATTGTGATCTGTGGTTACATCCTCACAATATATAGCCTGCAGTGTTAGGGTTAACTAAAGTATCACTTTTCCGTAATGCTATGGGAATTTGGTGAGGAAATGCTAAACTTTAGCAAGTAAAATTTAAGTATTTAAAATTTAATTAAAATATACTATTCAGGAGCAGGGGTCGCGTTTTTCTGCGTTTCTGCGTCCAGGATGCCGATTTTGGAAAATTAGTTAATTATGGACCCACTGAATTTCACAATCAGAGGGGGTTTGGGGGTCAAAAAATGTCACGGTACCAGGCCAACCCACACTTCTGTGTTACTATGGGGGAATTGAAAACCTCCCAATTTTACATCTTACCGGAGATAAAAAGTGTGTACAGATTCACAAACCTTAATATTCTTAAAGCGCAAGTTTGTCTCAGTGATTTCTTTCATTGCATAACCTGCCAGATATCCGTCACAAGTTCTTCATTCATAAACTGCCCTTGATGTTTGCCAATCAAAAAAATCATTTACAGGCCATAAAATTCCATAAATTACAGCTTAACCAATCGGCAAACGTAAGCACGGGGGAATTACCATTTCTGAAACACATTCATGACATACTAAGGAGTCTGCCATGCTCCCGGGGCCATGCTTGGGAGTCCAAAATGGCCGACCGGACATAAGGTGATGTTGCATGTGAAACTTTCCTCAAGATGAATTTCATCCTTTCAAACTTTCAAAAATGCAAATGGATCAGGCCCATAGACTTCTGTGGCAGAAGTGACTTTTGAAGAAAAAGCTCAAGGTAGCTGACTTTGAAAGTTTAATGAAAATTGGACATTGCATTTTTATATTTCTTAAAAATAGACATTTTAGGTCAAAATTTAGCGTGAGGGCGCTTTTCACAATTTTTCACCAACACTTTTTCTTACACTTTTTTGAGTTTGCACTGGATCACAAACTTGACCTGCTCAAGAAATTTGTTCATTCTATCTCATTTAGTTTGCCTGTAACACTCATTTGAATGTTCCTCACATGCTCCTATTTAAATG
Source organism: Ophioderma brevispina (assembly GCA_023653785.1). Taxonomy (NCBI): domain Eukaryota; kingdom Metazoa; phylum Echinodermata; class Ophiuroidea; order Amphilepidida; family Ophiodermatidae; genus Ophioderma; species Ophioderma brevispina. Next base: position 48,127 of record JAMKCH010034787.1, read on the forward strand.
TACATGGGTCAATGCACTTTCTTTGATTACGATTGAATGGGAGCATTCAAATGAAAGTTGAAATGAGCAATGCAGACAAACTACATGTAATAAAGTACTCAGTCATATTTCTTGAGCTGGTCATATTTGTGATTACCTTCATGGCTGTAAAGTTCGAAACAGCAAATGAGAAAGCATAGCAAAAAATTGCGGAAAGCGCCCTCCACTGAATTTTGACCTAAAACGTCAATTTTAAGAAAACGCAATGTCCATTTTTCATGCAACTTTCAAAATCAGCTATCTTGAGCTCATTTACACATAAGTAGACATCAAAAGCATTACAAAATACCTGTGAAAAGAGTAATTAGAGGGATTTTCTGCTGAAATCCACTCCCACCACAAAATTAAAGGACATGACACAAGAGGGCGCTGCACACTTTTTCCTTGGACCAGAGGTAAACAATTTTGTAATTTCACATTGAGATAGGTTTAATAGAATACAGAGAAACCCAGCCCTAATGAAAATAACCAAAAAAGAAGTATGCTGAAGTGGATGTGTGTATTGAAATTTCAAAATGTGCAGCTGCCTTTCTGTTCGTCAAATTAAAATAATTCTCTGCTAATTAAAGGAAGGACCTTCGTACATCTATAAGGAAGCCAAGACGTAACATTTGTAATTTTTTCTTGGTGTCAAGTTCCAACTGATCAATTTGCACAAGCCCTGCCAGTTATCCGTTTTGGGCAATTTTGCTCTACTAGCCAACATGTTGTTTTCTGATTAATATATTTTGTCATACATCTTTTTTTTAAACAGGACAACCATCATACTGAACATGTAACGTCTGAAGAACAAATAAGTCAGCAGCAATTGTTTCCAGTGGTACTACTGTCAAGAAGTTTTCGGGATTGAACTAGCCTAGTCCAGCTTCACCATGACGACCGAAATGGAACCAGCACCCCTCGACTTGACTGCATACACCCGCCCAGAGGTAAGATGGGCTTGCATCGGAGGGTATCTTGAACCAATCCCATAATGCATTGCAATGTGCCTGTATTGTAAAACTATGTCAGTACTAGTATTTAGGGATAAAAAGTGTACAAGAAATTTAAGAACCACAAGACATTTTCATTATCGGGCAAAAAATTACCTAATACTATTGTGGGCTAAAAATGAACGTAAAAGTCAGGGTTTTTATATGTCAGGACTCAGGATTTTTGTGGGACGGAACTTATTGAAGGTGAAATTCCCAGAACTGGTGTTCAATATAGCCAAAATGCTTTGTTTTCCATGGTCCTATAGGCACTATCGTAATGGACAGAGAATACAACATTTTGAATTTCTCAAAGTTCGACGAAATTGCTGGTAAGATGGAGGTAAACATGGATTACTAAAGCTTAATTAGTTCAGAGATATAATAATTTATATTTTTTATGGAAGTCCGGGGGGGGGGGGGGCGGGAGACGAGATTGTGGATCACAAATGCCCCTTTAAAAGACACATCATTGATTCACCCAAAAGGAAATCAAAATATTTGATATTTTGCAGAAATAGCTTATAATTGAAGGACAAGTCTGTAGAAATCTGTTTAAGTTATTTTTTGCAACTGAAAAACTTAACAGAAAAGGAAGAAAACAGCAGTGCTCAAAGATATGAATCTCCATTCAATTATGTGTTGTAGTAAGTGTCCAAACGGACAGTGACTAAAATGTACGATTTTTTCCTTATTAGGTTGCTTTCAGTCTTAGCACTTGTAGGGTATGTTAGGATGTCTTTACTTGTTACAAAAATGCAAAAATCTGATTTTGATTATTTTTTCGATTTTCTGATTTAGCAAATCACTGATAGTGCCTTTAAGCATTTTATGTGTACTTAATGTAGATTTGACTTACTCGGGAAGAAATTTGTATTTTTTTTGTTTACTATTATCTCTTTATTTCCTCTATCCTATCATGAAGCAACTGGAACGCTTGGGTCCACAACGTCTACAGTCTGCCCTGAAATGGCTTGGATATGGTGGCGATGACATGCCCAAAAATAGCGTCCAGTTGGCCAGGCGCTTATTTGCCACCCGAGGTATTCCTCCAGAACGTCTAACGGCGGACTTCTTTGACAAGTGGGTAGATGAGTATAAGTACACCGAACCTCAGTTTTTGGATTGAGAAACATCCATCAAAACGGTACATATGGCTTTAAAACAAGACTGGCTCAAAAAAAAAGTGTGGTCCAATCAGAAAAAAAACGGTTTAAATTAGGAAATTTAAAAATAAGTCAATTCTTTACTTTGAATAATTTTAAAGAACAAAGCCGGCTTCCAATGGTGTTTGTTTCAACTTTTTGCTTTTGTCAATCAGAGATTATAATCAATTTAGTGTTTGTTACCACCAAAATAAATTTTGTGCCAACTTTTATGCATGGGCAGGAGTTGTTTCGCGCAGTTAGTTATGCCATGCTGTATTGAAGTAGCGCAAACGATTGCAACTTTGACAAGGGAAGGAACACAAACACAGATTAAAGTAAACAATGGAAGTCTAGTTTTATCGAACACATGCTTAATAGTCAACATACTCAGTTCAATTGCTAAAAACTATCTGCTTTTCATAAATAATAAGCAATACATATATTTATTGCACGTCAATTGAAATGGAGCTTTGGAATTTCTTACAGAGTTGTATCTGTTAAAATCATGCCAGGAAGGATGTCATTGCACAAGCGGCCTAAGGGAAGACGGGGCTCCTTGTCAATCAACGTGTCTCTATGTTTACCGCGGCAAAACCGGGAAGACAGGTGTAACCTATTATCATCGGCAAATAGATGCCTATCTAATTTGGAAGTCGGGTGCGTGATGTGGTTCAATTAGGGTTCATCAGCTTCTGTAGCCCGGGGTTTTTAGCTTCATAGTTAATTTGTATAGGAATAATTGTTGCAGCGCGAAAAATTCCCCCATGCCTCACGTCAACGTTATTTACAATCCTTGTCTAAATAGATAAATTTTAAAGAGAATTAAAAAAAAAAAAACTTAGGCCCTAAACATAGATGGTAATTACTGGATACTTTGAAACTTCGATCATGACGTTTTTTGTGTCCTTTTGCGATTGTTCAGTCTCTTATTTGTTTTTTCATCCAAAAGCTCCCAAGTAAGCCATCAGCCCATTTGAAAAAGTATATATAATGCCCAAGCAAATTGCAAAGATATCACTATCGTTCAATGTGTTTAACATTTCCTTCCAAAAAATAGTTATGGTTATAGAAAAAACTGTACTCTACATATAAAACAAATATTCGTGTATTGTAAAATTGAAATAAATGATGATTTCGCGTGCGGGTTTTATTTTTTAGCATAGATAAGGCCTATGTTGCGCCAGATTTTTGCTATGGAAAACTGTATGTATTGTTTGGAAACCTATTAAAATAGAGAAAACCCTGAACAACCCTCCCAAAATCCCAGGACCATTTCGACATTTCTGAGAGATTTTTAAACTAAAGAAAAATAACGACTTAGAAGTGAATAATATGATGTGAGCATATATAAAAACAACGGGACATCTCGCGGTGTTTGCATGGCTCCCCTAGCCCTAAATAAGGCATTATTATTCCGACCCTATAAACCATAAGCTACAGATACACGGTCATTGTAATAAGAACACCGCAAATCATTGTGTCCAGGGATAATCGAGTGGTATAAGTAATCGATTCCTGCTCATCCCGGTAAAACAATAGAGACACTGCTTGATTGACAAGGAGCACGTCTTCCCCTAATGCCGCTGTGTAATTGAAACCAAATAAACAACCAAATCCATACGAAAAGGTTTTGTTTTTTTTTAAAAATTATTGCACTATCTTTGTGGCATTTACTAATTGTTGAATCCATAATAAAATTTGAATTTGGTAGCAAAGTATCAAGGTGTTGGTAGGGATTTGCATTTCATGATACTTCAAGGCCCATAAAAGCTCTCTCCTCCAGGTTGTGGTACACTCGTCGCGTTCTCTTCTAAAACAAACAAACAGCATGTCGAATGTTATTCACTTATCTTTAAGCCAGAACAGCTTACTGATCATAACTTCACCCATTACGTCAACGTTTTAGATCTTTGAGAGTTTCTTATGAAGTTAATCCCTTTTTAATGAATTTATATCTGTTCAACTGTGAATAAACTTATGTTTAGCTAATCTTTTACGGTTTTCACTCAACCAGAAAGTGGCCCACAAACTCGATTTTTGTGTTACGCAGTAAACTCAAATTATCTCTCGATGGAAACAAGCAAATGAGATGAAACAAAAAATACTGAAAGCCTGGTCTTTTCTCTTTAATGTGCTGTACAAAACGACTTACTTATGTTGAGATAGAATATTGAAAAAAAAAATTCGTTTTTTTTATTTTTTTTTTTTTAAAATGAAATCCATTGTTGATTGTACCATTTTTTTTGAGGACAGGCTGTATAGCCACGTTAAAGGCTAATCAAATTTTCAACAATTGTATTATTGGGGCTGTCTAAGAGGTACAGTGACGAGATCACATTAATGTGGGACTCCAAATCAGATCTGTGTGGACGTGCATTAGACCGTCATCATGTGTAAATTATCACACTGTTACAGTGCGAGTGTTTCAACATTTAAAAAACAAAATGTTGCTTGTAAGTGCACATAGGTAGCGCATATTGGAAGCACGATTCAAGCGTGGCATTGCGTGATACGGTAGAAACCATTCTAGAAGAGTCTTTCTTTCTGCATTCTATGCTGTGCAGTACACACGGCTGCCTGTGTAGACACAACATGGGCTCTGATGTTCCACATTGTTCCGCATTGTTCCGCATTAAGGAGCGGTCAGTAATTTATGCAGGGGGAATGGAGGATTTCAACTTTTTTCGGCAAAAAAATTGTCGCGTTCCCCCTCGCTTCCTCAAAAATTTTGCATGTTCCCACCTTGATTCATGCTGATTCCCTAAGTTCATGTTCCCCTCTCTAGTTGATGAAAATTCAAGTTCCCCCCTCTCTCTTACAAAAAATTTTTCGGGTTCCCCAAAAATCCCTCCCTTCCCCCCCCCCCGGCAAAATAATGGACCACTCCTAATGCGGATCTGGTGCCTCGGGTAGAAAATCATGATTATTGAAGTGAGCAAAAAGCATTGTTTCTGGCTGTGTGTGCATTTCTGTGCTGCTCTGATAGGTTATGGTTAAATGTGAAAAAGTTTTTGCCTTAAAGGTGCAACGGAGAAGAATTTTCCCATATCAGGTGTCCTTAAAAATTGAAGTAATGATTTTTGCCCTGATGTAAAGCTTGGCATCAGCTACCCCACCTGAAAGGCTTGAAGTTGAGAAATGTTTCTTGAGTACAACAATTGTGAAAGTTTAATTTTGATCACGGAGGAGAAAAACAAAATTCAGCCATGATTTACATTGAAATAAACCAATCAAAATTGGGATTCAATATACACCTTTTGTTCTTTTAAGACATTTCTGTAGGAAAATACAAGATAAATTATTGCGTGTCAAATCTGTATCAAAGTACTATTATAACACAAATATTGGATTGTCTCAACATCCTCTTGTTGCTCCTTTCAAATTTCATATCAAATATCTCAAACCACAGCTAGAATTTCAAAAGAAATCATGATTTTTTTTAAATTCCAGCTGCGAATATTCTCGTCGATGTCTCAGCTCAGTCTATAAAAAAAAATTAGTGATATTTTATTATTGTCGTGCATAAAACATTTGAACTCTAAAAGCAAAAAAATTATGTTTGGAACCCCTTTAACCAGCCCTGATAGTATTTCAATATACTCAATAAATACACATGGGATTCTTGACTTCACAGCAACTAGAGGAGCTTTGCAATTTGCAGTCTGAAAAGCAGCACAAAGGCCCTGGGAATTAAATGTGCGGGGACTCTGGCAACAGATGGCCAGGGCTGTTGCTACAGAGGCATTCCCAGAACGTCTACCGGCGGACTTCTTGACAAGTGGGTCATGAGAAAGTACCCGAACCTCAGTTTTGGATTGGGAACACATCAAATCAATAACGGTAAGAATATAGGCTTTTACATCAGCCTGCTCAAAAAAAGTGGACAATCAGAAAAAAAAACGGTTAAATATGAAATTTCCCACAATAGTCATTCTTACTTGATAACTTTTAAAGAACAAAGACCAGGCTTTCAATGGTGTTTGTTTAAACTTATTTGCCTTTTGTCAATCCAGAGATATAACAATATTAGTGTCTGTTACACCAAAATAGATTTTGTGCCACTTTTAGGCAGGGGCAGAGTTGTTTCGCGCAGTTATGGGGGCCCAGTTTTTTCGGCTGTTAATTGAGCTCGCAAAGATGCAACTTGAACAAAAGAAACCCAAAACACAGATTAAAGTAAAAACAATGGAAGTTCTAGTTTAGCGAAACATGCTTTAATAGGCAACATATACAGTCAATGATAAATATCTTCTGTTCATCAAATAAAAATAAGCACTACATATATTTAGTGCACGTCAATGAATGGAGATTGGAATTTATTACAGAATTGGTATCTGTTAAAATCATGCCAGAAGGAATGTAATTGCACCAAGAGGCTTAAGGAAGACGTGGATCCTTGTCAATCAAACAGTGTCTCCTATGTTACCGCCGGCACACCGGAAGACATGTACCTATTATCCTCGGCCAATCGAGCCCATCGATGGAAGTCGGGTGCGTGTGTGGTTCAATTAGGGTCATCAGCTTCTTGGTTAGCATGTTTAGCTTCATAGTTAATTTGTATAAGGAAATAATTGTTGCAGCGCGAAAAATTCCCCCATGCCTCACGTCAACGTATTTACAATCCTTTCTAATAGCTAATTTAAACGAGAATTAAAAAAAAACATTAGGCCTAAAAATTAGATGTGTAATACTGATACTTTGACAACTTTCTAATCATGGACGTTTTGTGTTCTTTTTCGATTTTCGTTCTCTTATTTGTTTTTCATCCAAAATGGCTCCCAAAGTAAAGCCATCAGCCCTTTGAAGTAGATAAACTTCCCAAGCAAATTTGCAAAGATTCACTATCGTTCAATGTGGTAACATTTCCTTCAAAAAAATAGTTATGGTATTGAAGAAACTGGACTCCTACTATAAAACAAATATCTCGGTGTAATAATTGACATATGATGCTTTTCATGTGCGGTTTTATTTAGCATAGATAAGGCCAAGTTAGCGGCCAGATTTTTCTATTGAAAATGTATGTATTTGTTTGAAACCTATTAAAATAGGAAAAAACCTGAACAACCCTCTCAAATCGCCAAGGAACCATTCCGACATTTCTGAGATAGTTTTAAACTAAGAAAAAAAAACTAAATAGAAGTGAATAATCTGAGTGAGCATATAAAAACAACGGACATATCGCGGTGTGCAAGGCTCCCCTCCCCTCAAAATGCATTCATATTTCAACTATAAACCTAAGCTAACAGATACACGTCATTAGTAATATAGAACACGCCATCCATGTGTCCAGGGATAATCGGGTGGTAAAGTAATCGGGTTCCATGCTCATCCCGGTAAACAATAGGGAGACCACTGCTTGATTGCAAGGAAGCCACTCTTCCCATAGCGCTTGTTGTAATTGCAACCAAATAAAACACTCCAAATCCTAGAAATGGGTTTTAAAAATATTTGCAATATCTTTGGTGCATTTAATAATTGTTGAATCCATAAAATTTGAATTTGTAGCAAAGTCTCACAGATGTTGGTAGGATTTGCATTTCATGATACTTCAAGACCATAAAAAAACTCTCTCCTCCAGTTGCTGTAATCGTGGCTATTCTCTTCTAATAAACAACAGCATGTCGAATGTCTCACTTTATTTAAAGCCAAGAACCGTACTGAACATAACTTCACCATTACGTCACGTTCTATCTTTAGAGTTTCTTTCTGAAGTTATCCCTTTTAATGAATTTTATATCTGTTCAAATGTGAATAACTTATGTTTAGCTATTTCTTTGACGGTTTATCTCAACCAGAAAGTGGCACAAACTCGATCTTTGTGTTACGCAGTTAAACTCAAATTATCTCTCGCTTGAAACAAGCAATGATGAAACAAAAAAATACTGCAAAGGCCTGGTCTTTCTCTTTAATGTGATGTACAAAAACCGACTACTTATGTTGAGATATAATATTGAAAAAAAACGGTTTTGATTGTACAATTTTTTGAGACAGGCTGTATAGCTCACTTAAAGGCGGATTCACCAATTTCACACAATTGGCCTATTATTGGGGCTGTATACATGAATGACCAGTGACGAGATCCACATTAATGTTGGTACTTCCTCAATCAGATCTGTTGCGACGTGCAGTAGACCGTATCATGATGTACATATCACACTGTTACAGTGCGAGTGTTCAACATTTAAAAAACCCTAATGTTGCTTTGTAAGTGCACATATGTAGCGCCATATTGGAAAGCACGATTTCAAGCGCTGGATGCGTGATCGGTAGTAACCATTCTAGAAGATCTTCTTTCGCAATTCCTAGCTGTGCGTAACACGGTCTGCCTTGTAGACACAACATGCGGCTCTGAGGTTCCACATTGTTCCGCATTGTTCCGCATTAAGGGAGCCGGTCATTATTTATGCCAGGGGGGAATGGAGGGATTTAAACTTTTTTCGGCAAAATTTTTACGTTCCCCCCTCGCTTCCGTTCAAAAACTGTTAGGTTCCCCCTTGATCATGTGATTACCCATAAGGTCATGTTTCCCCCCCCTCTCTCGTTGATGCAAAAATTTCACGTTCCCCATCTCTCTTGACAAAAACTTTTTTCGGGTTCCCCAAAAAAATTCCTCCATTTCCCCCCCCCACGGACAAAAAATGGACCCCTCTCCTAATGCGGATCTGGTGCCTGGTGTAGAAAGAAAGTAGTAGAAGAGAAATTCTGATATTTGGAAGGGAGCAAAAAAAAAAAGAAGTGTTTCTGGCTGTGTGTGCAGTTCTGTGATGCTCTGATAGGTTATGGTTATAATGGTTTGTGAAAAATTTTTTTGCCACTTTAAAGGTGAAACGAGGATTTCAATATAAGGCTGTCCCTTAAAATTGAAAGTACTGATTTTTTGTCCCTGATGAAAGCTTTGCATCAGTATTCCCCAATGAAGGATTAAGTTGAGAAATGTTGCTGAGACAAACAATTGTGAAATTTATAATTTGATACCCCCACACTGTATGGAGCAAATACAAAATTCAGCTATGATTACGTGAAATAAAACCAAATCAAAATTGGGATCCAATATCAACCTTGTGCTTCTTTTAAGACATTTCTGTAGGAAAATACAAGATAAAAATCTAGTGAGTGTCTAAGCTGTATGAAATTACTATTATCAACACAATATGTGGTGGGTCTCAAAATCTCTTGTTGCGCTTTAAAATTTCATTCAAAATATTCTTCAACACAGCTGAGAATTTCAAAAGAAAATACATGATTTTTTAATTCCAGCTGGAAGGATTCTCAGTCGATGTCTCAGCTCAGTCTAGAAAAAAAAGTAGTGATTTTTTATTGTTGTCTGTGCTATCAACCCATTTGAATCTAAAGCAAAATTTAAATTATGTTTGAAGCCCCTTAACCCCCGCACCTGTGTATGTCAATATAATTCATAATACACATGGATTCTTGACTTTCACAGCAACTAGAGGCGCTGCAATTTGCGTTGAAAGCAGCATCCCAAAGCGCCCGGGAATTAAATGTGGGGACTCTGCAAATGAGGGGCCCAGAGGCTGTTTGCTACCAGAGGCATTCCACGCGAGAAATGGCCAGCAGACTTCTTTCCCACTAGCATGGACAGAGAAGTACATTCAAGAGGAGTAGTGCTGTTGAAGGTTGTTTTTAGGGCTCTTGCCGAAAATGCCAGTGCACCGCACAGCGCGCGCTGTCCGTACTCCCTCTGTGTCCAATTTTCTTTTGTTAAAGTCCTGGGTAAGTCCTCGGGATTATAGATCGTTCATTAATCAATATCTCGCGGGAGCGCGGACTCCGGACTTGTGCATGATGCAGAGCCACTATATGCCAATGAACTGTCATTCATTCATAGTTATTGACTTTCAATCCCCCGGTTTCAAGCACCTACGGATCACCTAGCAGATGAATTATTCATGGAGTTACCAATGCGTCAGATGATATATTAGTTTTGGCAATGTACTGAGTCTCCCACCAAGGTGTTGTTTATGATCACCTCCTTGTTATGATTCATGTACGGAGATGCCACAGAGTTGTAATTCATGATGGACTAGGGCCGCGGATAGCGCGATTGCATGATTTTTAAACATGATCGAGTTTAAGTTGTGGAAGCGGCCGATTTCTCATTAAATAATTTGAAAATGGTTAAAATAAAAACAAAACTGTTACAAACATATATGCCCGCTTTACTCATGATTTATTAGAAAAGGAATTTCCCCGCGGAAATTTAGGCCATGCATAGTAAAACAAAAAAGTATACTTCTACCTGATGAAACATTTTCATGTGGCCTGGGGCGTCTCCTCTCTTAAAATAGAGCGGTCCGAAATGAAAACGGAATGCGCTTGATTTGCTCATAAAAGGATTGATGCGAACTAGGCCAGGCTACCCACCCCCACTTATCGATTTTCTCCGCAACTAATTACAAGTTTGATTTTGTTGATGCCAGTTGTCTGAGTTGCTTAATTTCGTAAAATCGGCAGCTAAATTGGTAGAACGGGCACCACAAAATTCCAATTTGACAGCAGCACGGATGAACATAGGCGATAAAATTTTATGAAAAATTCCCATATTTTTGATCGCAGTCAGGCCAAAGGATTTGCCAATGCAGGTGAAAGCTTGAAACAACAATAACATGCATCTCATTGCGGTTGTAATCAAATTCGCTGTCATAAAATGTTATTGATTGAGTAAATATACAGATAAAAGACAATTCCGCGGACAATTATACAGCTTTAAATATTAAGGCTTCCTTTAATTTGTTTTAGTGCCGTCTATTTACTATATCCCCCTGTATATTTCACCCCAGTATTGAATGTACTGGTCCAAACAACATTCTTCATTATATGTTAATTAGAAGTTCACAAAACCAAAACAAATAATGAAACAGAAAATGAAGGCGAAAGTTATTTTTAAAATATTTATAAAAAGTTGATATGACATTGAATAAACATGATTACGTGGTCATAATTGCTAAAATAGTCCGTTTCAATTTGTGGATTGTAAAAATGGAAAATATAAGCTAAATATACACAAGACAAACATGGCGATTGACACGCGGACTGATCGCCCGTCGCTTGAATCTTGATAACATTGAAGCCTATTACGGTATTTTAAAAAAAATTTTAACAATATTGGAAGTTTGCGATCAAAAAAGTACACGATGGCGATAAATTACGAGTGGTAATGAGCTGAAAAAGTAACTAAATTTTTGAGCCTGCACCAGGATCTACGCTCAGCCTTTTTGACCATGCGCATGCCTGTGATTGCCGAAAAACTGCCGATGTAGTCACGCATTTCACACGATCGTGCCCCGGGTGCTCACAAATGTCATAATATTCGTTTTGCGGATTACGATTAAAATCCAATGCATATAGTTCTTCATTTACTAAATAAATGTAGTTGCATGGTGGTGAGGGGGTTGGGTTAGCAAAATTGGGGCAGCAATTTCGAGGTCAGGAACCGATCGATCGAATCCACTTCCCGGGTTCCAACTTCCAAACCACTTCGAGTAAAGTTTTTGGACCCAAAAGGAACCCATACATGACACTCGAAAGGCGTTGTGGGCAATAGTTCCACTCAAGTTACTATAATAAATCAGATTATATCCATTATGGTTTATATATTGTTTTCACCGTTCCGTACTAAGGAACTGGCCTTATCACGACATAAAACTTTGCCATGAATAGCAATATTTTATTATTTCTTTGCCCCGGTTCTTGGCTTGATCACATCATGCCAAAACGTCGGAAAAAGCCACTGGCATCGTTAAAATTTTGTAGACCTGGAAAACACCACAAGTAAACTCAATTTTTTTTGAAACCAAAACCAAAAAAAAATTAAAACCGAAACAATGCACAAATAAACTATCGCAACATGAAATAATATCAATACATTTGTTGTTTATTATAGATGTGCATTTTCTCATGAGTGTTACTCTATTGCGTGTTAATCGTTACACTACAGACGACGAAACATGTCGTTCTGTACTCTGTACAACTATTGTTGCTTGGGGTAACTGGATAAAAAAAAAAAAAAACCAAAAAAGAAGTCAGGTTTGAAACAATTCTGAATATCGAAATTTTCCACAGGTAATTTTGCCGAAACAAACATTCACGAACGATATTCCCGAGCAACATTCCAATCGCTTCCCCTTGACATACTTGGCGTAAGTTAGAATAGGCAAACACCTAATTATAATAACAGCTGAGGCACGTGCATAGACACCCACAAGGAATTTTTCACGCCCCGAAAACTTACTGTGACCAAATTCATTTCTGTTTCTATGAGAAAGCATGGCAACTTACAAAAAGTAAAATGATTGGCTACATTGTAATAAACCTTGCGCTGGGACAAAAAATCCGTGTTTCGCTACATTTTTTGTATAATATCACGCAGTTATACTTCTCAGGAAAAAAATCACAAAGTGATTTGTTTTCTCAGACGCGTAGCCGTGGATGTTTTCTAATACAGATTTTCCTAATTTCGTCACCCGGGGATTTCAAATGGTTTAACAATTACGCCGCGGGGGCAGGGGCTCGAGTTGACAGTTATTTTTTTATCTCCTACCTCCCCCCCCGCACCTTTCCCCCTGTCCCCCCCCCCCCTTTCTCGAGCTAAGTGTCAGTTACCATCCAACCCTTGCCACCGCACTCCCCCCCCCATCCTATCCCCCCTGTCAGTCCCCCCTAACCACCTGTTTTTTTTCCTCCCACTCCTTTACCCCATCCCTCTGCTTTTTTCCTCTCGCCGTTCCCCCCCCTCCCCCTATTCCTTTCCTTTACTTCTTCTTCTTCCCCGTCCCCCCTACTCCCCCCCCCCCGTCTTTCTTCCCCTCCATTTATTTTCTCCATTTTTTTTTTTAAACAAGTTCGCACCAGGCGTGAAAAATGTAAAATCAGTATAGGCCTAATGCGGACAAAAACTTATGGGTGAAACCAACACATGCAGTAGCTAGAGCAGCGATGACATTTTTATACAAAACATTGCTTCCCCGCCCTTACAAAAATGTTAGCGCAAAAATTATGCAAATCGGCGACAAGTAAAACAGGTGCGACATTCAAGCCAGGCACGTCTAGTATGGCGACGAGCCAAGAATTCCCCGTTGACGAAAAGTTGAAGAGAAGTCATGGAATCCACACACAGGAAGGTAGAAACGTGGAAACTTTCAATCTCTTATTTATTTGGAAATGTCAAAGGCATATAGGAAGATAATTTTAAAACGGATTGATGCAGAGATGCAACGATGTTCAGAAAAGTGCAACTCCGAATTAGGAAATACATCGAGATGTTTCGTATGTTTGAGGGAAACCTTTGATTAACTCACCTAATTAAATAACAATAAAACACCTTGGTAATAGTGATGAATGGCGAATGGCAATGCCAAACCCAGCTAAAGTGTTGATCGACGGATATCTTTAAGCACCACACCTTCAAGTTGTAAGTAAAGATTAGATTTGTATAGGCCTGACACGATTTGTTTTTAATTGCCTTGATTGCTCGTTTATTTTGGATAGCACTTTTTCCACCCGAGGGATTTCATTACTTGCAAAAGAGAAAAACGCGCACACAGCCCTTGCCAAGTCAGGAATTATTAATGTACCCAGGGCATGTGTAATTCTTTTACAAATTGATCGTCAGAAAAAAAGCAGAGATTGTTTTTATTTTGCGTTAGGCTCCCTATTTAATATCAATTTATAGAATCAAAAGTTGTAGATATTATTTGACTACGGGTTGCATCTTTGATACAGTATTTGTGAAATACCTAACGAACAACATCTAACAAATAAGCTGAACTTCCGGGCTGAAGTTTCAACATTATTACATTAACATCTTGGGGAAACACGTGTGGGATAGGTATGAGCAGGTTTGCTCGATCAATCGGAGATCGTTGCCTCCTTTAACTCGACTGAATTCTTTTTCATCATCGGGCTTCTAAAATGTACTATTATATAGAACATTGCCTAAAACTAATTAAATAGTTAGAAATAGTTGGTATGGAAAAGAACGGAATGAAAAGTTGCCTGGTGGATTTTTTTTTAATTTTGTTTGTTTAAAAACACCGTGCTCGATCGTCTTCGACGGTATTCGCTAGAGTATAGCTAGGAAATGAGAATTTAATGATTATAGAAACAAAATTCTGGGCAGAATAATTAACAAAATGATAACAAGTGTGAAGTTTCTTTTGTATGAAATTCCTTTTGATTGTACAAAGATGTAATTCAAAGGGTTTAGATTTCGACATCAATAACAATAATTTCCCTGAGTTTATTTATTGGCCTGCTTGATTGAGAGTTGTCTGGCATCAGTTTAACCACCGTTATAACATTAGATAACAAAAGTGGGAGGAGTTCACTTGAGAGTCGATGGTTTTACTCGGGCAGCCACTTGAAAGGAATGGGTTTGTTCATCGATGCGGTATAATCGCGATTTTTTCGACCGATCCCTCCGGGTTTATCTGTGGAGTGCGCAGTGCGCCGGGACTCCCAATTACCCACCCTCCGGCTGCCAGCGCGGCGGCATTTTTAGGCAAAGAGCCAATGCAAATCAGTGAGCTGGTATCGGTTTGCGTTTTTTAGTATAACCACTTGTATGGAGTTAAACCTAATGGTAGCAGACGTCGCACATTATTATTCGTAACCGCCAGTCATTGAATGGATGCTACAGGAGCATATGGCAGAATATGCCTCCGGAGCAGTATTTGAATTAGAATATTTCCCCACTGCCTATCCATATGCTCCTGGGGCATAAATCAGACAAAATCTCAGAGAAGTGGGTAGTAAAGTGCAAGACCTCTTCAGCTAGTGACACAGAATTGCCATGGTTCACCAAATCAGGGGGGGAGCTATGACATGATTCAACTGAATGGTACCAAGTGTTCCAACTAAATTGTGGCATTTCAATGTAAGCTCACAATATCTCAAGTTGTTTTCATTGAAAAAAAAAGATGATCTTGGTTATAATGCCCATGACTATAACTTAAGTGCCAGCAAGGTTTGGCATGCGAATTACCAGATTGTGACCCAAAATCGGGTGTTGCGATGCTCACAAGCAGAATCGCTCGCTGCGAATGAAAGTATAAGTAGATCATCATGGAAAATGGTCTGATAGGTTTGCTCCCTGATCAGTAGTATAGCTAGAGTATTTGTAGATACAGAGTAGCACCTCTCCCCAATTCCTGAAACAATTGCACCCGGGAGGGCGCTAACCCTAGCACAAGTGACCGACCAAATTTGATTAGAATCAAGTTGAATTTCAGTCGTTTGTTGAAAGCTGCAAAGAAAGGGAAATTGTGAATATCAATTTAAACACTTCGGGGGAGTGCAAAATGATCTGGGGTACTGATTGGTCCATTCAGCATCTCTTAAAGAAAGTGCCCCTCTATGCTGCTATGCCAGTGGTTCTCATCTCACATTATCATTTTCGATTGAGTGAATACAGAGTGACTGTGACACTTAATTTTACAATAAAATAGGCAGCACTGAATATTCACCGAAAATCAAGTAACATCTTCACTAGCCAGACAATAAGGACAAACTTCAGATTTGTCCATGAAGTTTACTGTCAAAAATTTTAAATAGTGTGCTCCATACACTTGTGTCATTGCTACAAACAGTAGAAGGTCTTTTCACGTTGGTAAGAAAAACAAATATTCATTAATTAATATCCTCGCGACTGACTTCTTGTTTCTTTTTCATATAAACGGAATATTAGGAGAAAAGAAAGCCAAACTCTTCCATCTTACATGGACCGGCTGATGTCTAACCAGAAAGATAATAATGCCCGACCGCCAAGTGCACAAGGTGGAAAGCAACTAAAAATACTGGTAAGTGTAGACATAGGGTGTATTGTTTTAAAATTTTGGCCTGATAAGTCAGGGAATAATTTATCCCAAAAGGAGGATTTTTTATCCTCCTGGCTTGAAAAGGAGTAGGGGGATTTTGTGTGTATGTTTTCCAGTTTTGGGTGGTTAGGGTTGCATTTCACGTCTTCGAAGTTCTTCAGGGGGTTAACGCCAAAATCATGATGCAACAATTAAGGCTGCTTGTTCGATCATCGTTGCCCCCCCCCCCGATACCGGGGAAGTCGTATCAATTTGATATATCAGATGAAAGGTCGTAGTTTTTCATGTCGTCCTGATTCAGTTTCAATTCACACTAAACAAGATATAGATTTGAAATAGCGGCTGTACTCTTTGCAGATCTGATAGAGTCATAACGGCATTTAGGAGAGTAAGGTACAATAAAAATTTTGAAAGAATCACGGTTGGGTTTAGGGTAAATGTTGTATCTCTGGAAGAATAGACACTCCTGGAAGAAGAGGGTCCGTGTACTTTTTGTGGCAGAGCTGCATTTCGCAAATTGTCATGTGACACGCACGTGACTTTAAATGCGAATAGTGCGGAATTGTGGCAGAGCTGCAGTTTGCAAATTGTCATATGACACACGTGTGACTTTTAACTGTAAATAGTGCAGAAATCGCCTCTCAAGTTTGACACTCATTTGTTTACATCAGAACTGTTTAAAATGGAAGGCCAATCGATCTATAGGGCTTTCTGACCTCAGCAAACTTTTGCTGGTTCTCAGTCTCAAAACCGGAAATTTCAATCACATCTGACGTTCATATGTGGTGTGACAAGCAAAATGAGTCGGAAGTCGCAAATATTGATTTTGAGATATAGCCAAACAAAGGAGAAAATGTCTTTTGTTTCCTATTGTTTTGGCCACCCTTCAACTGATCATATCTTTGGAAGTAATTGGTCAATTTCAATGGGGATTTCAGCAAAATGTAGGTTTTTTAAATGGTGCATACAGCTACATGAAAAAGTAAAAATTGAATCTGACCAACTTCAGACTCATTTTGCTTGATCGCATCACATATTAGTGAATCCTTAATCACAAAAAGAGGTAGAGAGATCGCAAATTTAAACCTGGATCATTTTGTAATCGCTATATTTATACGGAAGCCAATGTAAGCGCATGCTCTGAGGTAATTAGAGACGGGTAAGAAACAATGATGTCATTCACATTATGAACGGTGAATGGAGGGAAGAACACCGTTCCTCCTCCTTGCCCTGGATCAAGGTGAATTAAGTAGAACCAAACAACCACCCCGGGTTGAGTATTCTTTCATAATAAAAATGAACACCAATATGTGACAAAAACTTGCTAATTCTCAAACACTGGTGATAGTTAATGCAATTTCATTCCTAGCTGTGATATAAGAAAAGATAATATGTTAAAGTGCGTATGCTCTGGTGTGATATGCAAATGCTAGTTCGAAGCCATTTGAAGGACACATCATTAAATATTAACAATGGGACTGATCGAGTAAAAAAGTTCTTCAGAACAATTACCATAATTTTAGTAATGTGTTAATAAATAGCATCTTTATTTAAGTGTTAAAAATGGAATAAAGGTATGGTTTTCGCCTTTGCCCATGTGTATTGTATCAGATCGACATGGAGGGCGGGTGGGGTTAATGGCTCAGCTCCACTCGCCTTTACTAATGCGGCCCGGGTTCAATCCTCCCGGCGGAGCATGTGTGTATGTGAATTTGGGTGCCGATCCATACCCGTCCACGCAGATTTTCTCTGAGACTTGGTTGCCTACGAGGAACTTGGTTTACTCGTGCATCTAAAAAAGGAATTCTTCCCATAAAAGCGTCCTGTCCTTCCGATTTACTTTGTAATAGCAGCCAGAGGGTGTATTGAGTCAAATCCCACAATGCACCAGTTTTGGGAAATTTTAACCTCAAGAGGGTCATGTGATACCACCTATTCTTACACATAAAAACCTGACTTTTTCACTCATTTTTGCTCCAAAGTGTTAGTACTTAGGGGATTTTTAGATGATTATGAATGTTTTGTGGCGTCTTGTACCACTTGTCCCAAGTATGACCTGAAGTTTTGTACAGTACAGTACAGTATGGCAACTTAACTGCATTGCATCATGGGATTGGTTCCAAAAACACCTCTGGTAGCAGCCTTAAGGCGCTCCACAGCGTCACCCTGAGCACTTTAGTGGATTTGTCATCATTAGGAGAATTTAAATATATATTATTAGTGACATCACTACTATGGCATAGAACAACTTGCTATGGACTCGTCATTTTACTTTAATTCCAGTTCCCATCAATTCAGGTATACCAGCACAGGAACGTACATACAGCCCAGTTCTACAGCATCCTCGATCTCTCTGTACACAACACTGGCAGGGACCACAACCACCCCAGCAGATTGTCCATCTATCGGCATCTGGAAGCACTTATACAACAGGTACGGTATTGAAAGTCCATGGTCCGGTGCCAATAGCCTGTCCCAGACCCCAGTTTTGTCTCGCAACTTTGTTCGGCAGAGAGTTAGTAATCAAGTTCTGTCTGTCGGTATGTCTGTCGTCTGTTGTCTGTCTGTCTGTCTGTCTGTCATGCTGTCTGTTGCATGACGTCCGTGTTCACGGGTTTGTGTACGATTTATATGGAGTTCCGTAGGTCTATGATGATGTAATTGGTGGAAAGAAACAGGTCCCCGATCTCGACCTGATTAGATTTTGGGCGTAAAATATGCTAATTAAGTATCTAAATTTTGCATAAGTAACGAAAATTTTTTTTCCCGCAAGGCTTGTGTACAAGTTTCTGGAGTTCCGTAAGGGAGTATGATGATGTAACTTGGTGGAAGGGAGCGGGATGGTGAGTTCTCGAACTGAATAGATTTCGGGCGTTATGTCGGGCAAAATTAAGTATGAAAATGGCTATTAATATGCAAAAAACGGTAATTGCTATAAATTTGAAACGGTAAATTGGATACGAAAATTTCCTTCACTGCATGAAAAGCCTATAATGGGGCCTGCATCTTTTTCCAATTTGAGGTTGTTGATACAAGCGGAATAGGTATGCAAATGAGTAATTAAATATGCGTAATTACTGTATCTCTGAAACGTACATCCCATAGGCAAAATTCCTTCGATGCATGAAAGAATATTATGCCGTGCATCTTTTGGGTGAATCATAATTTGGGTCCAAAGTGCATGTGGGCCGTTTAAAGGGGCATTTTTTGATACCAATGATCTAATTAATATGCCTCATTGCTGTATCACTGAAATGGTACATTGGATATGCAAAATCCTGTGCTACATGAGCACGTCTTTGCCGTACATCTTTTGTATGAATCACATGCGGTCAAAGTGCAAGTGGATCAATGAAAGGCATTGTTTTATGCAATTGATCTAATTAAATATGCGTAATTGCTGTTTTGCTTTAAAGGTACATGGCACATGCAAAATTCCTTCGCTCATAGAGAATAATATTATGGAACATCTATTGGTGTGAATAATATGTGGTCAAAATGCATGTGGGCCATAAAGGGCATGTCATTTTTGGCTGTATTTTAAAATTGCAAACTAATGCGAATGCTTGGTCCATTTCAATAAAATGGTGCTTCAGGTTGTCAATGGTCAGTGTGAAATAATAACACCTTCAAAAGAATTTGATGTCAGGAGTTTGTTACCTTACAATAAATAGGTCAGCATGTGTTTATTTGGCGTATATGATGTGGTGATTGTGGTTTACAAACAGGTGTACAAAACAAAGAAGACTTATCAAAAAGGGGGGGGTACACCACAACAAAGGTATTAACATCTTATATAGCTATATCAGTGCAGTTTTCATTGAAAATGACGTTTTCATTCTGGCAGTCTTTTGGTGCAGACCTGTTTACAGTCTTTGAAAATGGAAAATACAGGCCAAAACTGTGCAATTTACAACTTTAGGGGACCCCCGACTCAAATTTAAAATGGGGGTCACATTGGATTTTTTCAAAACTAGTGTTGCCAATTGAATAAATTTTCATATTTTTACTAAAATAGAGGAATTTTAAGGGATTTTGCATGGACTTTCATGATTAATATATCTACCATGGAACATGTTGTGGCCCCCCTGGGGGTGGTTGGTCAAAGGAAAGAGCAGGAAAAATAAAAGAATACTATAATGCAAACCCGGGGGTGCGGTGCTAATCATAACCATCTTGGTTATGATTATGTGGGGATCATTTCAAGATTAATATCTCCACAACGGAAGATGATTTCGGTGTGACCATCTATGTCAGGTATTCAACTGAAAAGAGTCGAGAAGTTCGAAATACAAATGCAAACCGGGGGGGGTGCTATCTCCTAAACATTCTTAATGTGCTCATGTGGGGGGATTTTCAAGATTAATATCTCCACGATGGAAATGTTGTGACCCCTAGGGTGGCGTCAATGAAAGATGAGAGGTATAGATACTATCAAAATGCAAAAACCCAGGGGGTGACTCCTTACCATCTTAGTTATGCTCTTGTTGAGGACTTCTCATGATTAATATCTCCACAATGGAAAACGTTGTGACCCCTTGGGGTGGTCAATGAAAGAGCAGGAAGTAAAGAATCTGTAATCAAAACCAGGGTGCTACTCCTAAACATCTCTGACTTATGCTCGTGGGGGGGGGGGGGGATTTTCCACTTGCAAGATGAATATCTCCACGATGGAAAATGTTGTGACCCTAGGGTGGTGTCAAATGATAGTGGGCAGTAAAACTAGTTAAGGAATTGGAGTTTATCTGGTTGCACAACTTTTTAGGGAACACCCTGGACTCGCCAGTTTGCACTCTTGTGTGCTGCTTTTTGTCTACAATTAAGCGCGAAAGGAGGCGAGCTTGTGGTCGGACCGCCTTGTTATCGGAATGGTCAAAGTTTGGATCAGTAGAAAGCCGACATATTTTCTTATTTTATCTTGTAAAATTTAGTGGCTAAATGGATGTTTGATTTGGATTTTTATATAGCAAAAATTGCCTTTTTGGCTGACCAATATTAATTTATAGAGTATACTAGGATTACAAAATCACATTTTTTTAGCTCTCACTTTCAAACGGGTTCAAATCCTCGTATAAGAACTGTACCAGATGGTGTTTTCAGGGTGAAGCCATTCTATCAAGACAAAAACTCTTTATTTTTAGAGATTAACCGTCCGGGTTTCCTCTGCTGCTCCGTATGGCCGATACTTTTTTTTGTCGTATCGGCGATCCAACCGATCCGATTCTTTTCCGATGGTTTCCCTATATGTTAAAGATCGACCAACCCTAGTGGTACTATTAGGATTTTGCACAGGTGGTTCAACTTTTTAAACTAGGGCCCTATAGTAAATTGCGACAATGAGTATAAGTAATAAATCTGTGCGGTCCACATTTGCTAACCAATTTCGAGAGGTATTTTGGAAGATAAAGGTTATCGTTTTTTACTTACCAGAATGTGCGTAAAATCTAAATAACCACCAATCATCAATCGGCCATTGTAATTCCCGCAAACTCCCCCTGTCCTGAGTTTCGCATAATAGCAAACCATCATGCTCGTTTTAAAATTGAAGCTATCATTTATTATTATTGATTGCTTTCAAAATGAGTTGCGTTCAAGTTGTTATAAATCAAAACTTGTTTTATTGTTACCAGTATAATACCGTATCGAGACCGGCCTTCACGTGCCGTCCACCCCCAGGTCAGGCCGTCCTACAAACACTAATTATGCTTGACAATGTTGACAGATGCGAAGAAACATGTGCGGTACGGCTCTATCGTACTATAGTTTACATTGTGCGGTAGTGGCGAAAAATTATTTATTCCATTCGTGTTTCGCAGAACAATTTACAACAATTGTATTCCCCCATTCTTCATCATTTGTATTATTTTTTATGATTTTCCCCGGCATTTCTTTTAACATATTTTGTCATGGTAAGTATACCCCCCCACCGCAGGTCCGCAATCAATCTCCATGACGTAAATGACGTAAACACGTGTCGGACGCTGCAGAGCATAGCGATTGCATGAGCTGACCTGTACATATCGCTCCCGCAGGGCTGAGAAATTCATTGACCTGATCCCCTATCTTTTATGATTCATAATAATATGAGAGCATGGATTGATGAGTACAGCGCCACATCGCCCTTTGTAAACTAGCGTTATCCGTCCCGGGGCATTATCTTATTTTAATGCAATTGATATCATTCTTAACCAGCAACGCGCGCCCATGTTTGGCTCGTGTATCAAAAACTATGGCGGTTCAGAAAGTATGAGCTTGCATATTAGCCAGCCTAAGGACTAGAATCCTCGCATTGTGGGAAAATGTTTTGGTGCTCGTGCAGATCCCCACAGATCTAAAACTACCAGATCACGAAATGTTTTCTTTTCTGAATCCTCAGTGCCACCAGTGAGGGATGTTCTCGTAATTAATCAAATTTCTGGCCCTCTCTGATGCAAAAAAAAATCCATAAAAGAACCTTGATTTTTTAGATTAGTTTCATTCTAGATCTGTGGCTGTTATTGTGTTAACGTTGGTCTCTCAGACTCACGCATATCATGATTTTGTAATTTTGCAGTCTGTGTCACAAACTACACTGGTGGGACACACTCCGGACCGCCGTATAATCAAACAAACTTTCCTGTGCTCTGCTGATCCCTTAGTCTTTCAAGCCTTACAATCAATGAGAGAATGGAATGAAATGACGTAAGTACCACGTGAGTTTGGTAAAGCTGTAATATTAAATGTTATTTTCTATGCAAAATTAGTACTGAAATTTTTGCAGTCTGCACATGTTTTGACAAACAAGTAAATTTAGTCTCTTCTACTAACGTATTTATTATTACACTGTTGATGCTGTACAAAATATAGCCACTGCAATTGAAAACGAACCTAAAAAAATACGTACAAAAGAGTTATAAACTGGAATAATCATTACACTGAACTGATTTCCTTACACCCATGTTGACTGAAATATATGCATTTTCTTTCTGATAAGTGAAATGCCCCATATACCCTTTTAGCCACCCCTAACGGGAGCCAATGTAAGCCGCATGCTCGGAGGTTTAAGTAGAGACGGGGTAAGAAACAATGATGTCATCACCATTATGAACGGTGAATGGAGGGAAGAACACCGTTCCTCCTCCTTGCCATGGATTCAAGGTGAAAATTAAGTAGAACCAAACAAACACCCGGGTTTGGTATTCTTTCATAATAAAAAGAACACCAATATGTGACAAAAACTTGCTAATTCTCAAACACTGGTGATAGTTAATGCAATTTCATTCCTAGCTGTGATATAAGAAAAGATAATATGTTAAAGTGCGTATATGCTCGTGGTGTGAGATGAAATGCTTAGTTCGAGCCATTTGAAGGCAATCATTAAATAATACTATACATTAAAAAAAGTGACACTAAAATTTTAATTTCTTTCAAAAATACCATATTTTTAGTAATGTGTTAATAATAGCCTCTTTAATTTAAGTGTTAAAAAATGGAATAAAGGCTATTGTTTTAGCCTTTGCCATGTGTAATGTATCATATCACATGTAGGGAGGGCTGGCCGGGCGGTGTAATGGCTCATTCCACTCGCCGTTCACTAATGCGGGCCCGGGTCAACTCCCGGCGGCCTGTGGCGTTATGTGAATTTGGTTGCCGATCCATACCCGTCCTTGCAGGTTTTCTCTGAGAACTTTGGTTTCCTCGAGAACTTTGGTTTCCCGTGCATCTAAAAAAGGATTCCTTCCCATTAAGCGTCTTGTCCTTCCGGATCTGGATATTTACTCTTTGTATGTTGCAGACCAGGGGTGTATTGAGTCAATCCCAAATCACCAGTTTGGGAAATTTCACCTCAATCGGGTCATGTGATCCTATTCTTAAAAAAAACACATAAAAAACCCCTGACTTTTTCACTTCATTTTGCTCCAAAGTTGTTAGGACTAGGGGATTTTAGCTTTTTGATTACTGAATGTTTTGTGGCTTCTTGTACACTTTTATCCACAAAGTACTGAACATGAGTTTGGACAGTACAGTACAGTATAGGCAAATTGATAGTGCCATGGGATTGGTCAAAACAACCTCTGTAGCAGCCCAAGGCGCTCCACAGCGGCAATTGACGTCTTTTCTATTTTCTTATTTTTGAAATGGAAGGAAAGTGTACCTATGTTAACATTAAAGCTATACTTGGAATCAGTTTTAACCACATTTTGCGCCCAATGGGCGTTTTTCTATTCTTTATTTGAAATGACAGTGAAGGGTAAACTATGTTAATTAAAGCTCATAAATTGGGGAGGATTCTATTTTAACCCATTCTGCGCCCAATTGGGCTTTTTTCTATTTCCTTTATTTGAAATGACGGAAAGGTGTAACTTGTTAAATTAAGCTTATAATTTGGGGGATTCAGTTTTAACACATTTTGCGCCCAATGCGGCGTTTTCTAGTTTCTTTATTTGAATGACAGGAGGTGTAACCTATGTTAAATTAAAGCTTATAAACGGGGGGATTCAGTTTTTTAACACATTGCGACCAATTGGGCGTTTTTCTATTTTCTTTATTTGAAATGACAGGAAGGTGTAACCTAGGTTAAATTAAAGCTATAACTTGGAATTCAGTTTTAACACATTTGGCGCCAATTGGCGTGTTTTTATTCGTTATTTGAACATGGACAGAAGGGTACATATGTAAATTAAAGCTCATAACTTGGGGAGGATTCCGTTTTTAACACATTTTGCGCCCAATTGGGCTTTTTCTATCTTCTTATTGGAAATGGACGGAAGGTGCAAACCTATGTTAAATTAAAGCTTATTAGTTGGGGATTCAGTTTTAACACATTTTGCGGGCCAATTGGCGTTTTTCTATTTTCTTTATTTTGAAATGATAGGAAGGTGTAACCTATTTAAATTAAAGCTTATAACTTGGGGATTCATTTTAAACATTTGCGCCAATGGGCGTTTTTTCTATTTCTTATTTGAAATGACAGGAAGGGGTTGTTAAAAAAAAAACCCCCCCCCCCCTATAGTTAAATAAAGCTATAACTTGGGGATTCAGTTTTAACACATTTTGCCGCCAATTGGGCGTTTTTTCTATTTTCTATTTGAAATGGGACAGGAAGGTGTAACCTATGTTAAATTAATTAAAGCTTATAACTTGGGGATTCAAGTTTTACAATTTGGGCCAAGTTGGGCGTTTTTTTTTTTTCTAATCTTCTTATTGAAATTGACAGGAAGGTGTAAACCTATGTTAAATTACGCAAGTGTTCCCGGTAGCCGTATTCCGGCTACCTCACCCCAGGGTTCGTCGACGTATACGGTAAAATAGCCCCGGAGTGTTTCGGTAGCCGTTCGCACCGATCTTAAGGACATCGTACTAATATAACAGTTTCAAGAGGGCGCAAGCCGGTGCATTGAGGTTGTTTTGGTCTTGAGCAATTCGCCTTCAAAATATGCAAGTTTTTCCTCTTTACGAAAAAAAATGTGCATTGTTATTCAGACACAAACGACACAGATTCAAATGAAATTGTTGAAAACGAATTTTGCGTACTCTTTCGTTTCAAAGAAATGGGACTCAATTTCTTTGTAGAATAACAAAGATTGTGTGCTGTGAAGTACATGGGACTTAGCTCAAACCACGGACTGTACCGGTGTTGGTACTGCTATATGCTTCTAATTTCCATATCAATCAGTGTCAATAGAGTGAATCGATGGCCAGCTTGATACGTGCCATGCTAACCGATCATCAGAAGTTATATTTTTCTGAAAAATATTGTGCATGAAATATTACATCTATTTTGAAGCAGTTTGGAATTTGGGGAAACATTTCCGGTAAATTTTTTTTTGGTGGATTATTTCCGGCGTGTTTGTAAAAATGCAAATTGGGCAGAATTTCAAAGAAGAAATATAGTCTTTAGCTCGGAACAAAAGCCAAATACGACACTATAGTTGGAGTGGATTTAACACAAGTTATGGCAGAGGTTTGTTTCGTCAAGTCACAAACTGTTATATCCCAGTCCGCTTCATTTAAAGCCATTTTGCAAATTAAACAAAATCCGTTTTCTGAGTTCTGCTTTTTTTGTGCCTATTTTTCAATTTGTAGGTCGACAAAAATTATTTTTCCAAAGCTGCATCGTGGTAAGTGGTTGTGAGGTTCGGCGTTTTGTGGGAGGTCATGAGTGGACAGTATCCATAAACATTTCTTTTAATAGGCTAAAAAATATCGTTGAAAAGTTAAACATTTAGGCCTTCATAAAAGAATCCTTACTAGGCAAAAATGTACTGTTGTACCGCGACTCAGTTTCGCTATATAGTCGATCTGTCATCGGGGTTTGTCGCAGAGGGTCGCCAAAGAACAGTTTTTAAAAAGGTGTTTTTATAAAGGATTTTTAAAACTTTTTTGTGTTCAAAAAAAATTTACGTGAAACAGTTTGAAGACGCTATTTTGGAAGGAATTACATTGTGAAATCCTGAAAAGAAAAGAAAGTTCTGGACTTGTGAAAATTAGGTTAAGGGTCGCTGAAGACAGCATTTTTTATTTATGATACTTTTTTATTTCGTTATTTATATATTTGTAATTCATTATTTTTTTATATTGGACACTTTTTAATTTTTATATTTGTTTCCTTTCAAGTATCAAAACTAAAAATAGTAAAATTATTTATTTTTTTTATCGTGAGACGAATATATATTTCGTTATATTGTCTCGGGTTTTATTAATGTCGTTTGCTATTATAGACGATTTATACATTAAAGGGGTAATTTCCCTTCAGTAGGGCTAAAAATAAACTAAACATTAAACTGAGGAAGAAAGCCTTTCTTGTTGCTTTTGTTTGACGACAATGGAGATTCCGTTCAAAAGTTATGATCGGAAAAATGAACTTCTCAAAACTGAAATATCTTATCATATTTAATTGTTTCCACTTAAAAAATTATATGCTCAAAAAAGTAAAAAAAAAAAAAATAAGAAGAGATGGAGATCGGATAAAAAGCAAATTAAAACATACTTATTGGACTAGATGCATTGAACTATAATAATTCGCAATGCTCAGGAGACTCTTGGTTGCACAGTATAGGGAAGTCAAAAAAACCCCGTGCCGATCCAATCTAAATTGGCTTATATTTTTTCAACGTTTTTAAAACATAGGCTGAATTTCGTTTTGCTCCTATACGAAATTAGAAATTGCACCAATTTTTGTACCAAAGAAACATTTCTAAGCTTCATCCTTCCATAGATGGGATAGTTTTTTATGAAGGCAAAATCAGTACTTTCGATTTTAGAGACACCTGATATGTGAATCTCTTGTTGCACTCACGGTCGTACATGAAGTAAGTGTGGCATGGATCGTTCGTCACGCATCGGACTGTGTCCGGCCTTTAACCGATCCACTGTGGACACGCGCCGTAGCCGTATACGGCTACCTAACCACAAAGCCCTTTTTGGTTATATAGCCGTCTACGGCTACGGAACCCGGGGTTAAGTAGCCGTATACAGCTACGGAACACTCCTTAAATTAAAGTTATGACAACTTGTTAGTCAGTTTTAAACACCATCGCCCAATGGGGGTTTTTTCTATGTTCTTTATTTGAAACAATGGACAGAAAGGTGGAAGTACACCTATGTTAAATTAAAGCTTGGATTATAACTTGGATTCCGTTTAACACATTTTGCGCCAATTGGGCGTTTTTTCTATTTCTTATGAAATGACAGGAAGGTGTAACCTAGTTAAATTAAAGGCTTATAACTTGGGGATGATTCAGTTTAACCACATTTTGCGCCCAATTGGCGTTTTTTTCTATCTTCTTTATTTGAAATGACCGGAAGTTGTAACCTTTGTTAATTTAACGCTTATAACTTGGGGGATTCAGTGCTTTAACACATTTTGCGCCCCATAATTGGGCGTTTTTCGATTTTCTGTATTGGCAAATTGACAGGAAGTGTACGATGTTAAATTAAAGCTTAAAACTTGAAGATTCAGTTTTAACACATTTTGCGCCCAATTGGGACGTTTTTCATTTTCTTATTTGAAAGTGCCGACAGGAAGGTGTAAACCTGTAACCTATGTAAATTAAAGCTTATAACTTGGTGATTCAGTTTTAACACATTTGCGCCCAATTGGCGTTTTTTCTATTTTCTTTGATTTGACATGATAGGAAGCGTAACCTTATGTAAATTAAAGCTGATAACGGGGGGATTCAGTTGACACCTTTTGAGCCCAATGGACGGTTATCTATTTCTTTATTTTGAAATTTGACAGCGAAGGTGTAACCTATGGCCTAAATAAAGCTTATACGTGGAATTCAGTTTTAACAACATTTTGCGCCAATTGGGGCGTTTTTTCTATTCTTTTTTAAAGACAGGAAGGTGTAACCTTGTTAAATTAAAGCTCATATAACTTGGGGATTCAGTTTTAACACATTTTTTAGCGCCCAATTGGGCGGTTTTTTCTATCTTCTTATTGAAATGGACAGGAAGGGTGTAACCTAGGTAAAATTAAAGCTCATACTTGGGGATTCATTTTAACACATTTGCGGGCCCAATTGGCCGTTTTTATATTTTCTTTATTTGAAATGCAGGAAGGTGTACCTTAGTTAAATTAACGCTTATAACTTGGAATTCAGTTTTACACCACATTTTGCGCCCAATGGGCGTTTTTTTCTATCTTTATTTGAAATTGAAGGAGGTGTAAACCTATGTTAAATTAAAGCTCCATAACTTGGGGATCAGTTTTAACACATTGTGCGCCCTAATTGGGCTTTTTTCTATCTTCTTTATTGATTTGAAGAAAGGAAAGGTGTAACCTATTTAAATTAAAGCTTATAATTGGGGAGGATGTTCAGTTTAACAATTTTGCGCCCAATTGGGCGTTTTTTCATTTTCTTTATGTGAAAATGACAGGAAGGTTGTTAACCTATGTTGAAATTTAAAGCTTAGAAAACTGGGGATTTCAGGTTTTTAACACATTTGCTCCCAATTGGGCGTTTTTTTTTCTTCTTCTTATTTGAAAGACAGGAAGGGTAACCTATGTTAAATTAAAGCTTAAACTTGGAGATTCAGTTTCAACACAATTTGGCGCCCATTGGGCGTTTTTTTCTATTTTCTTTATTGGAAAATGACAGGAAGGTGTAACCTATGTAAATTTAAAGCTTTTAAACATTGGGGATTTCCGTTTTACACATTTTGCGCCCAATGGGCGTTTTTTTATTTTCGTATTTGAAATGACAGGAAGGTGGAACCTATGTTAAATTTTAAAGCTTAGAACTGGTGAGTCAGTTTAACACATTTTGCGCCCAATTGGGCGTTTTTCTATTTTATTTATTTGAAAAATGATAGGGGAAGGCGTAACCTAGAGTTAAATTAAAGTGATAACTTGGGGATTGGATGGATCAGTTTTACACAATTTGCGCCCATTTGGGCGTATTTTCTATTTCTTTATTTGAAATGACGTAAAGGTGTAACCTATGTTAAATTAATTAAAGCTTATAACTGGAATCAGTGTTTTAACACATTTTCGCCAATTGGGCGTTTTGTTCTATTCTTTATTTGAAATGACACGGAAGGTTGTAACCTTTGTTAAATTACAGCTCATAACTGGGGGATTCAGTTTTAACACATTTTGCGGCCCACTGGGCGTGTTTCTATTCTCTTTATTGAAATGACGGAAAGTGTAACCTATGTAAATTGAAAGCTATAACTGGGGATCAGTTGTTAACACATTGCGCCAATTGACGTTTTTTTCTCTATTTCTTTATTTGAAATGACCAGGAAGGGGTAACTATGTTAAATTAAAAGCTTATAATTTGGGGCTTTCAGTTTTTTTTAAACCACCCATTTTGCGCCCAATTGGGCTTTTTTATATCTTCTTTATTTGAAAATAACAGGAAGGTGTAACCTATGTTAAATTAATTAAAGCTTATAATTTGAGGGATTCGTTTTAAAACACCATTTTGCGCCCAATTTTTTAATTTTTTATTTTTTATTTGAAATGACATGGAAGGTGTAACAATATGGTTAAATAAAGCTTATAACTTGGGGATCAGTTTTAAACATATTGCGCCCAATTGGGCGTTTTTTTTCGATGTTCTTTATTTGAAATGACAGGAAGGTGTTGTACCTATGTAAATTAAAGCTTATAGCTTATAAACTTGGGGATTCAGTTGAAACATTTTGAGCCCAAAAATTGGGCGTTTTTTCTTCTTCTTTATTTGAATGACAGGAAGGTGTAACCTTGTTAAATTAACGCTTACAACTGGGGATTCAGTTTTAACACATTTGCGCCCAATGGGCGTTTTTTCTATTTTCTTTCCTGGAAATGACATGGAGGTGTAACCTATGTTAAATTAAAGCTTATTAACTTTGGGATTCAGTTTTAAACACATTTGAGCCCAATTGGGGTTTTTTCTATTTCTTTGTATTTGAAATGACAGGAAGGTGGTAACCTATGTTAATTAAAGCTTATAACTTAAGGATTCAGTTTTAACACATTTGCGCCCCAATTGAGCGTTTTTTCTATTTCTTTATTTGAAATGACAGAAGGTGTAACCTAGGGTAACATTACTGTGTCAAGTGATCGAGATCCGATCAAAACATGTGGAAGGTATTATTAAAATGGTGCCCTTGTGTGCATTAGAGGTGTTCAATTAAAGCTTATAACTGGGGATCAGTTTTAACACATTTGCGCCCAATCTGGCGTTTTTTCTATTTTCGTATTGAAATTGACAGGAAGGTGTGTAAAATGCTAAAATTAAAGCTTATTATAACACTTGGGGGTTCATTATTTTTAACACATTTTGCGCCAATGGGCGTTTTTCTATTCTTATTTGAAATGACACGAAAGTGTAACCTATGTTAAATTAATTAAAGCTTATAAATTGGGGATTCAGTTTTAACACATTTTGCGCCCAATTGGGCGTTTTTTGATACTATTTTCTTATTTAAAATGACAGGAAGGTGGACACCTATGTTTAAATTAAAGCTTAGAACTATGTGAGGTTCAATGTCACACACCAAAGGTTCAAATTTTAATCAAAAGCGTGAACGGGAGATCAAGGTGGTAAACAAGGTGATTGGTTCTAATGCATCTTACGCCATGTATCAGACATTCTACTTTAATTCAGTTATTGGAAAGATTTTTTTCTTTTTATACATGTTTGTAATAAAAGTGCAACTTAAAAACTAGAAAACCATCTACTCCTTTAAAGGTTTTAAGTTCTGTTTATTTCTTGTACAATTATGCCTGGCGACCCGACAAAGTTTTTTTTTAAATACTTGTTAAAAGAAAGGAATGGCAAAACAATGTACTATTAGAAGAGCATGAAAAAGAGGTCTTAAAATGATACAAGATCAATGCCATGGGGTCAATATTAAGGAAATAATGATTTTTTTTGTTGTACAATTTGCCCCAAATAAAATGGCTCCTTGTAAACCCAGAGTATTTCACGGTCGCAGTCGTGTCATAAAAGGCTATATTCCTACCCTCCCTCCTGAATTATGGAGTGAAAGATCTTAATGTGTTGAAATAGGAAGATCCCATTATATATGAAGAGCAGCCTAATCATTTTACAAAATGAAATTACACGTCTTATATGTTGTTTGCAATTTTATTTTCTCAATCACCTTTCAAGAAATTTTATCCATAACTGTCAAAGCGAAAGAATTTTCGAAAAGTATAATTTTCCATATACTCCAATGGCAAAGTTTCAGTCCAGATTTTGGGGAGTAGTAAGTGAAATTAAATGGAGCACAATACCGGAGTGCGGAGCGAGTGAATACATAGGGAAACTGTGTGAACCATTTGACCTTTTTTTGAATGAGTGCATGGGACAAACCAAATAGAGCGGCTGCCAAGTTTGAAACAAAATCATACTTTTATATGTCAGAGATGTTTCGGTTCTTGGATTAAAAAAAAATATAACACATCTGTACACATACTATTTATCAAAATACTTTTACAAGAGGTAGCCGCGTTGCCATCCAGACAGGGGCGGGGCGTAGCAGTAGATCGCACGATAAAATTTACGCGCATCACGCTGAAAGTACGCTTACCTTGTACAGGGTAATTGACATAAAGGTATAATGTATGTAGTTACTTATATTAAATTACTTTGGAATACATAATTAATGCGGTAACATTTACAAAATGGAACGCAAAAAACGATCGAGACAGTGTGTACGTGAACTGTCATGGCGACCGATATTTGAGACCAAGACGTGCTGTTTATCATGCTCAAAGACTGTTGCTGTTTAAAATACAAAATTGTTTTTTTGTTTATATAAATGTATATTTAATTAAAAAAAAGAGTTTGTGTCATGGATAATTCCTTTAAGTGTACAAACAAATGTAAAATCACAAGTATACGGTGGCGGAGTAATTTCACGCTGGTGCAGTTGTGCATGATACCAATACAATTACCAAATCATGTCGATCGTATGTTTTTGGCTTGGACTGTGCTACCTGAGAGGTCGTGGGTTCCTCATGTGCGATGCTCAAAATCATGGAGTTTCGGTGTCGCTCCCCTACCGCATGAACGTAATATGTCACGTGGATGCAGATCAATATATACTCTTATTAAACAAAAATAGTTTGAAAATGTTATATGTACCTTCATCAATTTGACGCGATGTGAAAGTTGACCTTAAATTCCAACCAAGAGGTATACCATTCCCCAGGTCGCACGAAAAAAAAATCAAGATGGGAAGAGACAAGCTGAATCCTTGTACTATGTCACACGTGATCGAAAATATAGTTATGGAAGGAAGTCAAAAATACAGCCTCTGCAACAGCCACTAAAAGATCGCTCTCTTTGCTACCCACCCGCGAAGTGAACCAAAAAAAAAGGTGCCACAGAGACACGTGAGGTGAGACAGCGATTCGGAAAAGAATGTATCTGCCACAGGCTCAAATTCGGCAGCAATTAACGGAAAAAACCGAATGTTAAAGGTGCCGAATTCTATTTAAGTAGGTGGCAGAATTACTAAAATAATTCATCCCATAAACTTTTTTTGGCAAACGCTATCGCGGATTGTCCGGCAAATACTGTTGTGAAACATCTATTTACAGGGACAAACTACTGACTTGTAATATTTCTCTTTACTCTAAAATAATATGAAATAAATTTATTTGAAAAAAGGCCATGTGTGGATTCGAAACCTGTGATTACTGCATTATAAATCGATGATCTTATATACTGCGACGGGAGGTGTGGGTTAGTAAAAGGAACTTCTACCGTGATGAACGTTCGCGTTTTTAATTGGGCGTACTCGAATCACGGTAGAAGCACTTCCGTATACAATACCAAAAGCACCTTGGTGCTGTGTAGTTACTAAGGCGGGCTTAATACTTACCTGACGTTAGACGCAATACAAATTGCCTTCCTCTCTGGGGATGCAGAGCCTCCACATTATACCCCTAAAATATTACCCATACCCAAAAGGGTGTGGTTACCCCGTGGTGACATATTACCCAAACATGCACCACCCCATCCCTAATTCTTCTCAGCTGACTCTACAATAAAGGCGGAGTCGCTCAGGGGACTGGGATGGGAGGGAGTCTACCTCAGGTAAGTATTAGCCCGCCCTTAGTAACTACAAAGCACCAAGGTGCATTTTTTGCCTTTTGGTAGTACTTGCGGGCTTAATACTGACTCTGACGTAGACTCAATACCAAATTGCAGCAACGTCAGACTAGCGCCGAAATAAGGACGGAGGTGAGCGAACTCAGAGCCCCGAAAAAGGGGAACCACAACGAAAAACAACAAAAAGAAAAATAAACTAATTAACAGTTTAGGCCAAAGGACTTATGGGTCAGAAAGTTGGCCTGTAACAGTAAAGTACTTAACACAATAAGCTTAAAACCCAAAATGCAGTGAGCTCACTG